>SJYG01000001.1:6334997-6359559 GCA_006410535.1 Litocranius walleri | reverse complement strand
GGGGGGGGTGGAGGGAGAGGGCGGCGGCGGCGGTCGAGGAGGGGTACCCTGGGGTAAAGCCACTGCCCAGGCACCCCAGTTGGCTTCAGGGTGCGGGCTTGCAGGCTGGGCGTCCTTTGTGGCCCCCGCCGGGACCTCCACCGCGCAGCCCCGCTGCGCTCGTCTTGCGGCCGCGCGGCTGCTGAGCCGCCAGCTCCAGGGGGAGGGGGCATAGATTTGATTTTTAAATTAATATCCATGGACACGTATGCAAGGGCCGCTCGTGCCAGTATTATGCGCCATCTTTGTTCTTTTATTGCAAAGCAAAAGTGTTTATTAATAATTGGGGGCAGGGTGGGGGCGGGGAGCGGCCGGCCAGGCGCTTGGGGCCGCCGCGAGGGGCCGCGCCGCCACCGGGAACCAGCGGGAGGGGCGCGGGGACAGAGCTCGGGTAGTTGTGGGGGGACCTCTCTCGGGAAAGGGGGCCCCTTTGTTCAAGCAGTGGGTCCCGGGGCGTCCCGCAAGGCCAGCTTGGGCCGGAGAGCACGCCGGGCTGCAAGGTCGTGTGGCCCCCAAGACGCTAGGAATGGACCCTCATCTGCCGGGATCTCAGCTTGGGGGACCTGTCTGGAGCGAGCTGGGGGCTAGGGGCACGTTTTCAGGCCTTCAGAGGGCTCCCTGGGGCACCGCAAGTATTTTAAAATAATTTTTGAAAGTGCGGCGTGGTGCCCTTGCGAGAGGGAAACGGCGCCCGCGCCCAGGGGGAAGGGGGGCCCCCGAGTTTGAATTCCTGGGGCTCTCCTCTGAGCCCGCAACGAGCTCCCGACTCCCGGCCTGGGTAAAGGACAGTCTGAGGGTCATTTTCAGGGCATTTTTATGTACCCACTTAATTTTTTTATATTTTTAAATATTTTTTGAAAAGATGACGTCTGGGGAAATGCGGCGCGGCGGCCTGGGACGCCACCTTTGTGTCTCGCAGGCGCTGCGAGCGCGGCGCCCAGCCCCGCGGCCCTCCCCGCGGCCCTGCGCCCCATTTTTTGCCGACCCCAGGTCTGGCGGCTCCCGAAGCACCCACGTGGGCCGGGGTCCCCGGGACCCACAGCCCGCGCGCGGCACACGCCGCCCAGCCGTGCCCGCTCCCGCCCCCACTGTGCCAGCCTAGCTGGGACTTTCCCTTTCAGTTTCGGGGTGGGTGGGTATTGGGGACTCCCGGGGAAGGGGGGCGCGGCGGCGGCGGCTTCTGCTGCCCCTTGCCCCGACCCTCCGCGCGCTCGGAGACCTCTTAGTCCAGCCGCCCTGGCGCAAGCCGGGTCGGGGGGCGCGAGGTCTCCGCAGAGGGGGCCGGGCGCTCCCGGCGGCGGCGGCGGCGGTCACGGCCCCCGGTGCCCCCTGGCAGGTCTGCGAGGAGCAGAAGTGCGAGGAAGAGGTCTTCCCGCTGGCCATGAACTACCTGGACCGCTTCCTGTCGCTGGAGCCTGTGAAAAAGAGCCGCCTGCAGCTGCTGGGGGCCACCTGCATGTTCGTGGCCTCGAAGATGAAGGAGACCATCCCCCTGACGGCCGAGAAGCTGTGCGTCTACACTGACAACTCCATCCGGCCCGACGAGCTGCTGGTAACCCTGGGACCCCCGCCACGGCCCCCGAACGCCCCATTAGCCGCGGGACCCCGGCGTGGCGGAGGCGCGGGGGTCCCCGGCGGGCCGCCGAGAGACCCTCGGCCCCCAAGGAAGGCGGCCGCACGGGCGGGGCCCCGCGCCGCCGCCCCCCTCGCTTTCTCTCTGACTCCCACCACCTCTGCGCCCCCAGCGTTGCGAAAAGTGGGGGGCGCGCGCCCTCCAGCGGCGGCGGCGGGGCGGCGCCCGCGCGGTTGACCCGGCTCCGTGGTCCAGGTGTGGGCGGACCCCTGGTCTCCGCGGGCCCAGGGTGGGCTGAGTCTAGGGCAGGACTCTTGGCGAGCAGCACCGTCGCTGCTCGGAATGTGGGGTCGCGCGCTGACCCCCTCACTTCCCGGACCCTCCAGCGACCCCCCTCCCCTCTCCCCGACCCCTGCTCCACTGGGGTCCGCTCCTGCGCCTCTGACACGCGTTTCCCCCGGCTCCGCAGCACATGGAGCTGGTCCTGGTGAACAGACTCAAGTGGAACCTGGCGGCCATGACCCCGCACGACTTCATTGAGCACTTCCTCTCCAAAATGCCGGTGGCCGAGGAAAACAAGCAGATCATCCGCAAACACGCGCAGACCTTCGTTGCCCTCTGTGCCACAGGTAGGATGCTGGCCCCCGCCGCTGGTGCCCGGGAGGAGCTGCTTGGCCCGCGCCTCGGTTTCCGCGTCGGGGGAGATGCGGGAACATCTCCCCCCGGGCCCCTCCCGTTCTTGGAAGGGCTCCTCTGTCCCCTGTTCTGGGGAGCAGAGAAGGCTGGGCTGCTTTTAAGGGCTCCAGGGAGGGGGGCGTTGCCTCCTGGGCGGGGGCAGCAGAGGCTGGCTGTTACCACCCAGCGCCTGGGGGCCGCGAGGGCGGGTGGCCAGCCTGCCTGTGTCCAGCTGCTGTAGCTTCTGCTCCCCCTGCAGGCAGGGGTCACTTTGTGCTGAAAGGGGTCTACCTTGGCCGTCCAGCCTCCACCGTCCCCCTCCCCACCAGTTCCTCCCATGTCCTCAAGCAGCCTGAGCTGCGGGGGCCCCCTCCTGGCCTCTCCCCGGCTGGGCCACCTGCCAGGGGCTCCTCCAGGGGTGGGGAGCGCCGGCCGGCAGCGCCGGGACCACGTGCTCTGGGCTGCCGGCTGCAGCCCTGGGCGGGGGTGGCCAGCAGAGGCGCTTGGCTGCCTGAGGCCCCGCCAGGGGCGCCGGCTCGCTCCCTGCTCTCCCTGGGAGCGGTTTCAGAGTGCCTGGGCTCAGGCCGCTGCAGTTGGCAGCAGGAGCACCCCCCCCAACTCCTCTGGCACCGCTCTGGACCATCCCTGGGGGACCCTCCCTGGCAGGGCCTTCTCCCCAGTCCCCAGGCGGCCAGCCACTCCGAACCCAGGGAGAGACAGATGCTGACCTCCCTGCTTCTCCCAGCCCTGCCTCCTGAGCCCTGTGACCCTTCCTCCCTCGGATCCCATGCTCTGGGCCCAGGACCCCTCGTGACCCTGACCAGGGACTCCTGCCCCATCCTGCCCAGCTCTTCTGTGGGCCGTCTCTCCCCTTCACCAGGCCTCAGCAGTCAGACCTGTTGGGGGCTCCCTCTGGGCAACCTGAGGACCACGCTCTACCAAAGAGGGGCTGACATCTTTCACCTCCTCCCCAGAAGGGCCCACCCACCATCTGATGTCACCCTCTCCATGTCCGGGGGCTCTAGTGGCTGAGGTTTTCAGGCTAGGGGAGGTGGAGAGATTGTGCTGCTCCATTCTTTCTTCTGCCTGCTCAAGGCGTGAACCCCTCTAAGAAGGACCTCTCAGAAGTCGTCTTGCCAAGTGAGCCTTAGGGTGGGGGCAGACAAGAGGCCAAAAACATCTCAGCTTGGATATGAGGGGTGAGGGTGCCCCTTCCCCTGGCTCTCCTGCCCCGCAGCACCCGCCCTTGGGCAGGGACGGTGTCGGGAGGGGGTCTCTCATACGTGTCTCCCTGGCCTCCAGGGGCCAGCCCAGCAAGCGGGTGGGGAGGCATTCTCTGGCTGGGATGCCTCCGAGAAGAGAAGCCTCCAGAGATTTGCAGGCAGCCTTTTATGGAGCTGAAAGTGGTTCAGAGAAACGACCAAGTTTCCCGCAGATAATGCAAGGAACGGTTCCTGCAGCGCTCCCCCGAGGATGCCTGGAACAGCTCGGAACATCCTCCCCCACTCCAGGGACCCCTGGGAAGTGGAGTGTGTGGCCTGGGTGGGGTGCAGACAGCATAGACCCCAGGCACAGAGGCCGTGCCTGCGCTCTGGTGGCTGTCTGAAAACCGGCCCAGCCAGCGCCCCTGGCCTGGAGTTACAGATACCTGCGCACACCTGGGATGAAAGGCCGGGGATGGCCTGGGGTGACTCAGCATTTCATCTGCAGCAGCACTGGGGGGGCCTGGGGAGCAGCACCCCCCAAACCGGGTCCTGAGCTGTTGAACTTAAGTGGCACAGCTGTGTGCTTGAGTCACAAGCCGGGGTGGGGGGTGGTTTCTTGAGATGAGAAGGGCATGTTACAGCCTCAAACAGGCTGTGTTAAGGGGAGGCATGACTGCATGCCCCAGCCCTCCACACGGCAGGGGTCCCTTTGAAAGGTGCTGGGGAGGGGGCGGGTGTCTGCTCTTCCTGGTCCATGCGCCTGGCAGACCTAGGTTCCTGTCTAGGTGCCCAGGGGTGGTGGGGCACGTCACCCACACACCGGGTAGGGTTTTGTGCTGCTTCTAACGTGTGTGTCCATGTTCTAACGTGTGTCCATGTGTGCATGCTACGTGCTTAAGTTGCTCAGTTGTGTCTGACTCTTCGCGTCCCCATGGACCATAGCCCACCGGGCTCCTCTGTCCGTGGGCTTCTCCAGGCGAGAATACTGGAGTGGGTGGCTGTTTCCTTCTCCAAGGGAATCTTCCCAGCCCAGGGATCGAGCCTGGGTCTCTTGTATCAGCTGTTCTGGCAAGCAGATTCTTTACCAGGAGTGCCGCCTGGCCCGTGGGTGTACGCAGTAGAGCGTTTCTTGTGAGGAGCACCTCTTTGAGACCGGCACGGTAGCAGGCTGAGAGAACAGGCCCGAGGGGGTCAGCTCCGATGCCCACCCTTGCTATGGCCCACTGGACTCTTGGCTGCTCAGTCGTGTCTGACCTTCGGCGACCCCATGGACTGGGCAGCAAACAGGAACGGCTGTTGGAGCTTCCGAGTTGAAATCTGTGCCCCCCTCATCTAAGCAGATAAGGCCCCCAAAGCGCCTGCACATGTACGCATGCTTACGCTTGTGCACACCGTCCAAGCGTGTCAGCCCTTCCCTGCTGGACGGGGCTCTTAAGGTGCGGCCAGTCAGAAGCCATGCTCTGGCCACAGCAATGTCTGAGATTCTGATGGGCCTTGATGAAATGCCCCCAGGCTGGGTGGACCTGCTCCCATTTAGAGGGAAGAGGGGACACACCTCACGGGGGCGTTTCTTTTTCAAGTGGTTAGAGCGCGCAGCCCCAACTTTGTTTCCCCTTCAGGGCTGGCTGTCTTCCTCCCCTTCCAGCCCTTCCGCGGCCTTCCGCTCCCTGGAAGGAGGCCCTGGCTGTTCGTTCTTACAATGAAGTCTCAAGCCAGGCCGTGGGGCGGGGGCGTGCTCCCCAGCCTTTGTGCACTGTCCCCTCCCACTCAGCTCAGTGGTGCAGGGTGAGGCAGTGGGGACTGACCTCCTATGGCCTGACTCCAGGCCAAGAGGCACACCCCCCCCCCCACCCCGTTCAGATGCTGAGATCAGCGGCCTCCTGACAGTCATTCCTCATTGCAAAGGACAGAGGTAGCCTGCAGGCCCTGGATCACTTCAGTGTCCCTCGTGGCTTTTCCACCTTCCATGACACTGTTCCCCTGAAGGGAAGCCAGGTGTGCGCACAGCAGGGAGTGGCCCACAGGTGACCTTGTCTGGGCGCCACCCAGGGAGCCACCTCCCCCCACTGCCCTGCTGCCTGGGGTGGACGCTTACCCAGCAGCGTGGGGAGAGCTGCTGAGGACGGCGGATGCAGTAGTGAAGTCACGCTGCACCCCTCCCAAGTCCCTGGGGGTGGGTAAGTGGAGTGAACATCTGGGCACGTCTTCCCACATGGAGGATGGCCGCCCCAGTGCTTGGGGTTAGCGTTGTAAAGGGACACCACCTTCCTCGTGGGTGTTCCCCGCCTTCTTACGACTTTTCTGTGTGCTTGTGTGAATAAGCAGTCCATTCATAGGCTTCCATGACAAGAGGCCTCCACTAGCGGTTTTCCTGGTCTGCTTCCCTGGTGTCTGTAAATGAGCGTCACGGGCCATGTTTGGGGAGCCTGAGCTGACTAGCTCTCTCTGCCGCCCAGGGTGATGACCAAGCCTGGGCCATGGGGAGCCTCGCCTACTTACTGACCATCCCTTTGAAATCTGCAGGGCAGGCCGGGGGTGGAGGTCCCTGAGCACAGGGTCCCAGGGTGTCCTCACTCAGCCCCCTTGCGTCTCTGTCTCCCCCTGCCACAGATGTGAAGTTCATTTCCAACCCGCCCTCCATGGTGGCTGCTGGGAGCGTGGCGGCCGCGGCGCAAGGCCTGCATCTGGGAAGCGCCAACGGCTTCCTCTCCTATCACCGCCTGACGCGGTTCCTCTCCAAGGTGATCAGATGTGACCCGGTGAGTGTCCTGCTCTCTCGTGGGCAGGGGGCCTGCCTGGCTCTGGGTACTAGAAGTCATCAAGGGCCACGTGGAGGATGGACGGACCAGCACTGTCTGTCTGGAGGCACGGGGCCAGGCTGCGGCCCTGGCAGAGTGCCTGGGGGCACTCCACACCCTTTCCTGGGAGGGCGGGGCTCCTTTGGGGAGAAAAGACTCCGGGAACTTGTCAGTGGGTAGGAGGGTGGTCCCCAGGGGCCCCTGGAGCCTAAACCCCTCCCAGGGTGGGGGAGCCATCCAGGAAGAGGGGCCACAAGGCAGGCAGGGTCAATGGTCCGTGCCCTAATGCAATGTGGGGTGGGGACCGGTCGAGCTTTGTCCAGGCAACAATGTGGATGCCCGATAAATGGAAGCTTTACAAGGGCTCCTGTGAGGTCTCCCTCCACGGCGAGCTCGCTCCAGACAACTTGTTTTTATGGCCCCTTTTGAGAGGCTGCTTCTGTGAAAGCCGGAGTCCATTGTCTCTTTCTCCTTAAAGATGCCATTGTCTTATTCCCCATTCTTATCCTAAACAATTAAAGTGACAATTACAAGGGTCAGGGGCATTTACCAAATTAGACCAGCAAGGTTTGGTGGTTGGGGAGTCACACTGGCCCTGCCAGGGTCCCGTGGGGGAGACAGTGACCGGCTTGACCCCGGGGTGTGGGTGGATGCCCGCCTGTCCTCTGCCAGCGGCGCTTGGCCACAGGCTGCACAGCCCCCAGAGGAGGAGGCTTTCCTGTCTGGAGGCATGGGCATCTCGGAGAGGGAGTCCCGGGAAGGAGCGGGCCTCTCAGCCTCACTGCCAGGGGTCAGCCTCAGCTAAAAACGCCACCGATGGTGCTGTCCCCAGACATTTGTAGGAAATGGCTGCATGACCCCTCATTTGAATAGAGATTGTTTTAATTGGACCTGAGACAAAAGCCTCCCGGCCAAAGGATGGACCGTGGGGGAATCGTTAGTTTGGTGACCAGGGGACAAACAGCACTGAGTTCAGACAGAGAGTTCTCGGAGGTGGAGGCGTGGTCCCGTCTGCCTTCCAGGGAATGAGGCTGTGAGGCTGAGGGGGCTGTGGGGTGTGGGGCTCCGCAGAGAGGGGGCCCCTTCCTGTACCCCTCTGCTCTAGCTCCACCACACGGCCCCCCGAGTTACAGCCAGCGGCAAGTGAGCTCTCCCCAGGAGGGGAGAGGGGGCCTTCCTGCTATGGTGGGGAGAGGGGGCTTTCCAGAGGCAGTGGTGGGTGTTTGAATGGGAGCCTGAAGCGGGTGTTGGCAGTCTTGGGTCCCCCACCACACCTTCTGGGCCTGTTTCTGCCTCTCTAAAATGGGGCCATGTGCACATATATGTCTTCTTCCTTTGCCATGATGAATATTGAAAAGGTGTCTCAGAAAGCCTCCCCAGCCCGTAATCCCTGTACCGTGGGAGATCCCCGCACCGTGGGAGATCCCCAGGGGTTCACTCAAGCCCTCCTGGACCAGCTTCATTTCTCTGGAGTGATGTTCACCGTTTCCAGCCCCATCTAGGTGCATGCTGGGGGTGCCTTCCCATGCCAAGCCTTGCTCCTCCTGTGGGAAAGGCGTGGGTCTGGGTTCCAGGCTGCCCTGAAGTCTTCTCCTGGTTCTAGAAGAGAAGCCCTGTGTGGCCTCTCTGTTTAGCTCTTGAGCCATGGCCACTCGACTGCCAGTGGTGTCTTTGAGCTGCTGGGAGATCTGCCCCCGGGTGGGACCAGCAGAGGCCCACGGCCTCCACGGTTCCTCCTCCCCCTTGAACACGTGGGGTGGTTGCTGCGGGAGGAGGTCTGTGGTGGGAGCCGTGCCCACCAGAGCATCTCCCAGGATGAAGGCCCGAGTGGGAGAGGACAGTGGTAAAGGACCCAGGTCCCCCAGGGCCTCCCGCCGTTCATCCTCAGTCAGGCACGGCCTAATGCTTTTGACAGCTGTTCATCATGGGAGGCTGGGTTCACCACAGGGCTGACATGACAGAGGTTAAGTCCAAGAAGCGGGGGCTCAGAAGGCCTCCAGTCCAGGCTCAGATGCTGCTGCTGAATGTGCTGAGGGGCCTCAGTGGGGCCAGTGGGAACCTGGCGGCTGGGCTCTGCTGGGGCCTCTGGGCAGGTGGGCAGGGTCAGCTGTGTCCACCAGAGCCCCTGGGTCCTGAGCGGGCTTGCCACCGCCTGGGTGACCTGTGGGCTCCTCGGGCCAGGGCAGAGGAGCAGCTGGTGGCCAGACAGGGTTGGCCCTGTGGATCTTGGGGTCCGGGCAGCAGCCTAGAGTCTGAGGGAAGCAGCATTTGAGGTTAGTGGAGCCCCTTCTGAGAGCCCCATGCCCACCCCCCTCGCCCAGGACTGCCTCCGCGCCTGCCAGGAGCAGATTGAAGCCCTCCTGGAGTCCAGCCTGCGCCAGGCCCAGCAGCAGAACTTGGACCCCAAAGCCGCGGAGGAAGAGGAGGAGGAAGAGGAGGTGGACCTGGCCTGCACGCCGACCGATGTGCGCGACGTGAACATTTGAGGGTGCTGTGGCGAGGGAGGGGCCGCCCCGGGGCTCCGGGGACAGAGCCGCCCTGGCCTGGCCCCCTCAGGGGGAGAGCGGCCCCCTCCTCACTGCCTGGTGTTTTCCTTTGCTCTTTCTCCCTTCCGTCTCTGACTTAAGCAAAAGAAAAAAGTACCCGAAAAGCTGTCTTTAAAAAAAAAAAAAGGAGAGGAAAAAAAAAAATAGTATTTACATAACCCTGAGCTGAAGAGAGGGAAGAGGGTTGTGCTACAAAAATTTTAAGCCCCATAATCAACTAGTTTTGATATTCGTGTGTTTGTGTCTCTGTGTTGTAAGAATAGACATTAACACAAGGAGCGAGTCTGCGGGAGAGGATTAGATTTGATTCTTTATGTGTTTAAAACAAACAAACAAAAAAAGCATAAAAATATTTCTTTAAAAAAAAGAATAGAAAAAAGTCCACATCCCATTTTTAAAGTAGAAGAGGATTTTAGATAGGGGAGCATACTCGTGTGCTTTTCTTAAGGACGCGGCTTTAAGGCAGTCTTAGGCATCCTGTATCTTGCTTATGCATGTAGCCACTTTATAAGTCATTTGTTTATTTTATTTTGTAGGTAGGCGTGTAACCTTCACCTTGTCAATGGCTGATGTAATGTAACCTCTCGGCTAGGGTAGCATTAGAGTTTGGCATCTTGGAACGGCTAATCCTCTTTCTCCCTGTGGACTGACCACCGGCAGGGGTTGTTAGGCGCCGGCCTGCATCACGGTGACAGAAGGCCACCGCCAACTCCTAGCGTCCACTACCAGAAAGAGAAACCGCAATAGTGACCTAATATATTCTATTTTTATAATCTTCATATTTTTGTAGTTAACCTGTTTATGAGATGCTGGTTGTTTTGTTTTTTTTTTTCCACTCAACAGACCTGCAGCCTGCTTATATCCAGGTGAAATCTACAGCTGTTCTGTTTTGTTTTGTTGTTTTTTTTTTTCCTTCTCAATATTCCAAAACCATTCCATTTCAAAGCACTTTCAGTCTCTAGGTGACATCTCTGCTTCTGTGGTGTGTGGAGGGCGGGGAACAGTTTCCTAATGGAATGGTTTGGGGATATTCCAGTACTAGGGTGCAGACAGGACGCAAGGCAGGTGCTTGTCACTCTGGTGTTAGCGGCAGGGGGTGGTGATACTTTGGAGGACTCGGTTCTGGTCGAGGAGAAGAAAGTGTGCATTTGTTCTTCACGTTGCCAGGATGGTATGTTCCTTTCCTTTTCTGTAGAGAAGCTGAAGTTTAGGAATCCTTCAGTGCCAACTGGTGTTTGAAAGTAGAGGCCTTAAAGGTTTACCTAGAGAGCCAGCAGTTTCAGAGTTAACTTTAGATGTTTTGCAACGGAAGGTTTTTAAACACTAAAATATATAATTTATAGTTAAGGCTAAAAAAGAATATTTATTGCAGAGGGTGTTCGTAAGGCCAGTATGATTTATAAAGTAATGCAATCTCCCCTTGATTTACACACACACACACACACACTTTTCTGCCTTAGATGTTGCAAGTGTAGGACAGTTTATTAAAGTTAGATCCTTTTATAGGAGAGGGGGGAAAAAATCCCAGAAAAAAAAAACACAAAGACATGAATTCAGCTGATCTGGCCTGTTTGGTGTTTCCCAGAGTGATCCAATTGGAGAGGCATCAGTTTCAAGGACAAGTAGGATGCCTGGAAACAAGCTCAGTCCTAATACGATCTCCAACCCCTCCTTTCATAAAAGAAACTTAGCAACAGATAGGTAATTTGCACATCTTGGCTATGTACCTTTTTGTAATTATTCTGTAGGGAGTGTTTGAAGGGAGCGAGGAGGTGAGGGTGGAAGTTTGCGGAGGGGAGGCGGGCGGGGACCACGCGAGGGGCAGGCTGCGGCTCCGTTTTCTTTATACGCTGCTACCGATGACTTCCCGGAACAGTTTGGAAACATTCACATTGCTTCTCTTTATCTTTCACATTGTTTTGCTGCTATTGGAGGATCAGATTTTTTTTGTTTGTTTTACAATGACATATACTAGCCATGTTCTAGTTTGAATTTTCTCATAGAAAAAAAAATGTATTACGGATGCCTTTTTTTTGTAGGTTTTTTTTTTTTTAATTCGGCCCCCTCCTCACTGCCTGGTGTTTTCCTTTGCTCTTTCTCCCTTCCGTCTCTGACTTAAGCAAAAGAAAAAAGTACCCGAAAAGCTGTCTTTAAAAAAAAAAAAAGGAGAGGAAAAAAAAAAATAGTATTTACATAACCCTGAGCTGAAGAGAGGGAAGAGGGTTGTGCTACAAAAATTTTAAGCCCCATAATCAACTAGTTTTGATATTCGTGTGTTTGTGTCTCTGTGTTGTAAGAATAGACATTAACACAAGGAGCGAGTCTGCGGGAGAGGATTAGATTTGATTCTTTATGTGTTTAAAACAAACAAACAAAAAAAGCATAAAAATATTTCTTTAAAAAAAAGAATAGAAAAAAGTCCACATCCCATTTTTAAAGTAGAAGAGGATTTTAGATAGGGGAGCATACTCGTGTGCTTTTCTTAAGGACGCGGCTTTAAGGCAGTCTTAGGCATCCTGTATCTTGCTTATGCATGTAGCCACTTTATAAGTCATTTGTTTATTTTATTTTGTAGGTAGGCGTGTAACCTTCACCTTGTCAATGGCTGATGTAATGTAACCTCTCGGCTAGGGTAGCATTAGAGTTTGGCATCTTGGAACGGCTAATCCTCTTTCTCCCTGTGGACTGACCACCGGCAGGGGTTGTTAGGCGCCGGCCTGCATCACGGTGACAGAAGGCCACCGCCAACTCCTAGCGTCCACTACCAGAAAGAGAAACCGCAATAGTGACCTAATATATTCTATTTTTATAATCTTCATATTTTTGTAGTTAACCTGTTTATGAGATGCTGGTTGTTTTGTTTTTTTTTTTCCACTCAACAGACCTGCAGCCTGCTTATATCCAGGTGAAATCTACAGCTGTTCTGTTTTGTTTTGTTGTTTTTTTTTTTCCTTCTCAATATTCCAAAACCATTCCATTTCAAAGCACTTTCAGTCTCTAGGTGACATCTCTGCTTCTGTGGTGTGTGGAGGGCGGGGAACAGTTTCCTAATGGAATGGTTTGGGGATATTCCAGTACTAGGGTGCAGACAGGACGCAAGGCAGGTGCTTGTCACTCTGGTGTTAGCGGCAGGGGGTGGTGATACTTTGGAGGACTCGGTTCTGGTCGAGGAGAAGAAAGTGTGCATTTGTTCTTCACGTTGCCAGGATGGTATGTTCCTTTCCTTTTCTGTAGAGAAGCTGAAGTTTAGGAATCCTTCAGTGCCAACTGGTGTTTGAAAGTAGAGGCCTTAAAGGTTTACCTAGAGAGCCAGCAGTTTCAGAGTTAACTTTAGATGTTTTGCAACGGAAGGTTTTTAAACACTAAAATATATAATTTATAGTTAAGGCTAAAAAAGAATATTTATTGCAGAGGGTGTTCGTAAGGCCAGTATGATTTATAAAGTAATGCAATCTCCCCTTGATTTACACACACACACACACACACTTTTCTGCCTTAGATGTTGCAAGTGTAGGACAGTTTATTAAAGTTAGATCCTTTTATAGGAGAGGGGGGAAAAAATCCCAGAAAAAAAAAACACAAAGACATGAATTCAGCTGATCTGGCCTGTTTGGTGTTTCCCAGAGTGATCCAATTGGAGAGGCATCAGTTTCAAGGACAAGTAGGATGCCTGGAAACAAGCTCAGTCCTAATACGATCTCCAACCCCTCCTTTCATAAAAGAAACTTAGCAACAGATAGGTAATTTGCACATCTTGGCTATGTACCTTTTTGTAATTATTCTGTAGGGAGTGTTTGAAGGGAGCGAGGAGGTGAGGGTGGAAGTTTGCGGAGGGGAGGCGGGCGGGGACCACGCGAGGGGCAGGCTGCGGCTCCGTTTTCTTTATACGCTGCTACCGATGACTTCCCGGAACAGTTTGGAAACATTCACATTGCTTCTCTTTATCTTTCACATTGTTTTGCTGCTATTGGAGGATCAGATTTTTTTTGTTTGTTTTACAATGACATATACTAGCCATGTTCTAGTTTGAATTTTCTCATAGAAAAAAAAATGTATTACGGATGCCTTTTTTTTGTAGGTTTTTTTTTTTTTAATGTGATCAATTTTTGACTTAATGTGATTACTGCTCTATTCCAAAAAGGTTCCTGTTTCACAATACCTCAAGCTTCACTTAGCCATTCGCAGACCAGGCGGTCAGGCTCTGTCTGACCCACGGCCTCCTGCTTCGGCAGACAGACACGTGGACGAGAACCCAAAAAAAAGGGGCCCGGTGGGGATCCCCGACCCCCGGCCACATTCACGAGGACCCCTGGGCGTCTCTGGAGACAGGCCGTGTCCGTTTCCTCTGCCCTGCGCCTGTTATGCTGGACTCTCCACCTGACCTGAGATTGACCATCCAGTAGGTTTTTTACAGCTGTATCGTCCTTTGCGTATAGCTATGAAAACTGCGTTATTATTGTTGTTGCTGTTGTTGTTGTAACAAGTGTGTCTTCACGTGTTGCCGTGGTGCTGTGCTCTAGGACTTGGTCATTCGGCATAATTGCAGTCGCTCCTGGACCATGTCTCGGTTTGGGGTGTGTTGTATGTGTTATATTAGTGTTCTGTTTGTGGTTCTGGTCATTATAGCAAAAAAAAAAAAGCTCATTTAAAGAGACTTCAGATCTCAACGATAAGCCAGCTAATGGGGCTGTATGCCCAAGAGCCGCCAAGCACGCTGCCGAACCAAAAGGACTTGCACCGTCCACCGCGGCCCCAGACAGGGCAGCCGCGACCCCCAGGCCCCTGGCAGGTGCAGCCCCACCTCACCTGCCCTGCAGCCAGACCCCCGCTTGCGCTTACCTCAACCCTCCTGGCTGCGGCGCCTCTGTCTGAACCAAACGGGGTCCGAGCGGGACGGTCGGTCCGAGGCCGGGGGTGGGGGAACGTGTGTGCTCTGAGGCCAAAGGCAGGGGCGGGTCTGGGGGCACAGGCAGCCTGTCCCGGGGCCGGCGAGCGGGCGGCGCTTGGGGAGGGGGGTCCGTGTGTGTTTATGGTCGCACACCGCGGTGTTTCCCAGCACAGACATGTAACCGGCACGTTTCCAGCAGGAAACAAGACAAACGTGAAAAGTCTAGAAATAAAATTGGTAAAACCCCAGCGCGGCGCCTGCTTGTCTGTCTCCTGGGGCGGGCTGACAGGTGGGCTGCTGCGGACACTGGGGCTGGGTCAGGCCACCCCGGGCACCGTGGGGTGTCGCGGGGTGTCTGCCTGCCTCCCTGGCCTCCACCTGCTAGATGGCGGGACATCCAGTCGTGACAACCGAGAACGCTTCGACGTGTCAGCGGTACCCTGGAGAGCAGCAGGGGGAAATTCAGCCCAGAGTTCTGCAGTGGGGTGGGCCACGTGGGGCCCCCAGAGATGGGGGACGTGCTTGCAGGCGGCCCTGACTGCTTCAGACAGCAGCTTGGGGCCCAGTCATGCGACCGTCCTGTCCCCCTGTGGACCAGCCCACATCTGACCGGTTCGCCCTCCCCAGTTATTTGCAGATAGTCGAGTAAAGTTGGCATTCCTTAATTCTTCTGGCACAAAATGCTGTTTGCTCTAGGTGAATCATGGACCCAAGGGGCCCTGAGCCTGGGGGAGTGACGTGAGTGTCTAGTCCGTGGTCCAGTGGCCTCTACCCGGACCTGGTGGCCTGGGAGGCCTGCTGGACACCTGCGAGGCCTCCTCTGGGCTTCAGAGTCCTGCGAACTCCCCACATTCCCAATGCCAGGTGGAAGTAGTATGTGAACCCTGGTCCCACCCCTGCGGGTCCTCTTCTCAAAGCCTGGGGGTCCCCGAGGTGCCCTCCCCCAGCTCCCCACAAGCGTTCACTGAGCTAGGAACTCAGGAGCCAGGAGCAGGCCTGGGTCACGTGGCCAGTCCGCCACTACACACCAGGTCAGCTCACTGCAGCCCTTATGAAGCGCCTGCTGTGTACCAGGCTGCAGGGAGAGGGGTGGGGAGACCCACGAGTCCATGGAACCTGTAGCTTCTGGGAGAGGGTGGGATGGAGGGGCTTGAATTGCTGCCTCCTCGCACAAGCACTGCAGCTGGATGTGGGGAGGAAAGCAAGGTCCCTGCGCTCTGAAAGGGGGTCCCATGCTGCAGGGGCGGAGGGATGGAGCTGGGGGGTGGGGGGCACCTGAAGGCCAGGGCCTGGTCTGCACCTCTGCAGCGGCTCAGCCCGGGACGTGCCCCGTCTGTCAGCACCGGGGCCCAGAGATGTTAGACTGCAGGCCTAGAGGGGCCCAAGTGAAGCTCTGCTGCCACCAGGGCCTCAGGGTATCTTGAGGGGCAGTTTCAGGGGAGAGCGGGGCTTCCCTTTGGCTCTGTGCGTAAAGAACCCACCTGCAGTGCAGGAGACACAGGAGCCACAGGTTCAATCCCTGGGTCGGGAAGATCCCCTGGAGAAGGAAATGGCAACCCACTCCAGTCTTAGAGAATCCCATGGACAGGAGCCTGGCGGGCTGCAGTCCATGGGGTCACAGAGAGTTGGACATGACTGAACACACCTTCCTAAAGGCAAGAGTGATTGCAGTGAGTTCCAGTGAGAATCCACAGAGGAAGCTGTGGGGACAGGGTGTGGGGGGAGGTGGACGCTGGGGCGGCCGGGGCTGTGGGCTGTTTTATGGAGTCTAGGGTTTCAGGTGGAAGATCTGTTCACGGGTTGACAGGTTGGACAATGGAAGGAAGAGGGTGTGACAGGGAGGCAGCTCTTGTGTGGGGAGCAGGGGAGGCGGGGAGCCAAAGCGGGGGACCCAGTGTGGACGAGATGCATGACCCCCAGCACACAGAGGGTCTGGGCTGAGGGTCCTCCGGGGCCTGTCTTTCCAGCGGCGAAGCCCCCGGGAGGAGGGGGTGGGCTCCCCTCAGTGGTGCTGCAGGCCCAGAGCACCCCAACCGCCACCGTGCCCTTGGGGCCCCTTCCTGGGACGGCAGTGAAGGTCCTGACCCCTGGCCGTCTGGCTGCCCCGTGCCTGTCATGAAAACAAACCCAGGCTTTTGAGGGGCTTCCAAGACAAAGCTGTCCAGCTTCAGTCCACCGCCTCCGTCCGGAAGCCTGGTCTCAGTTGGGCCCACAGCCACTCACCTGGGGCCTCCCTGCCTCCCAGCCAGTCTCCCTGCCTCCAGCAGCCCCTCCACCCTCTGCAAGACCTCCCTGGGGCTTCTAGCTCCTTCTGGCTCTGTCCGAGGTCCTGGGGCCTGGGCCCATCTCCAGGGCCTCGCCCCCATCTCCCCCAGCGTCACCCTCTCTGTCCCCAAAGTTCCCACCTTCAGGACAGCAGGACATGCCGGAGGACTAGACCACTTCCAGTTTTGTGCCTGGAGTCCCCTCCCCCCGTTCCCCCCAGGCTGACATAAGACCCTCTGTGCGCACTCCCCACCCCACCTAGATGGCAGCTCTGGGTGGTCCAGGAACCACCACATTGGTGCCTCCCCGCTCCAGACTGTGAGCCCTGGAAGACAGCTGTCTGGCTGGTGGGCTGCGCCCCTGGCCTGCACACAGTGGGGCTGCGTGGGGCTGCAGAGGCCCTTCGGGACCCGGGTGTGGTGGGCAGGCCCCCTGTGTTGCGAGGAATCTGGGGCTGGGGGCTCCCCTGGAGCTGGCCAGCTCCTGATCCTGCCCAGGAGGCCCAGTAAGCCCCGGGACATGGCCTGTGTGCTAAGGCCGGTGGGGTGGGGAGGGGGGTGGTCCCTGGGCAGGCATGTTTGCAGAGGAGGTCACAGTCGGGACCCTGGGTGACCACGGCCTTGGGCCAGGCTCCCACTTCCCCCCCACCCCGAGCCTGTCCCCCTGGAAGCCAGGCAGCCATATCTCTGGGCCCTGCAGGTGGCAGGGGTCGGCTGTCCCGCCGTGAATCCAGCCCCAGCTCCGGGGGGCAGTGAGGGGGGCGCCTGTGTGGGGCATGTGTCCCGCACGCTGGGCCGCCTCTGAGCGCACAGGGCTCTGTCATCCCAGGAATGCCTTTGATCAGGAGTTGGTGCAGGGGGGATGCAACCCGGCCCCTGGCCTCTAATCCGTTCCCACAGTCCCCCTGCCTGCCGGCCCCTGCCCTGAGCCACACCGGGGCCCAGGAGACAATAGCCGCGGCCGGTGGGCGGGCAGCTCAGAGACGGGGCTGGAGGCCCATATCCGGGGGCATTGTCACCGCCGGCCCAGGGCGAACGGGGGGACGCGGGAGCCCTCGCCGAAGGGCTGCCGCCGGCCGGGGCAGCTCAGCTCGTCCTTACAAGCTGCAGCTAATGACAGCCAAGATGGCCTCCCCAGGGCGGTCCTCCAGAGCAAGACTCGTCTAGCTGGAAGGTCAGCCCACAGCCTGGAGCTCGCCAGGCAGTGGTCCTCCCAAGCCCATCGCAGGAGGTCAGTAGCTCAAGTTCACCAGTCACGCCCTGGGGACAAGATATTGTGCTATGGGCCAAACACATCACTTCTCCCTAAGTCTTGAATCAGCCCCCAGGGGTTGCTGACAGGCAGGGGGCATGCCGGGGATGGGCCCCGCGGAGCCCACTTTACTCTGGGAGGGATAGTAAACCCGTCTTCCAGGTCAAGGGCTCGCAGGCTCTCCACAAAGGGCCGCGCCAGGTGGTGGGCGCTCGGGGCTCCGCAGGCTCTGTTTCCCATGCAGCTCCTCGACCCTGCTGCATAGAGCCCCGGGCACAGTCAGCCTCGGTCTGGATGGCGGCGGGACTGAGCCGACCTCTGCTGCAGGTGTGGAAACAGGCCCAGAGAGGCGGAGTCACTGAGCCAGCACCACACGGGCGGGGAAGTGACAGAGCCAGGCCAGTGGCTTGTGTCTCTGGGGCCTGCACTGCACCACCACCCATCAGTCAGCCTGGCTGCCCCGCTGAGAAGGGCACAAGGGCTTCAAAAATGCACTTGAAGAAAATGCATGCAGCCCTCATTTGAGTGTTTTCTCCCTATGCCAGTCCTAAAGGAAATCAACCCTGAATATTCATGGGAAAGACTGATGCTGAGAATGAAGCTCCAATACTTTGGCCACCTGATGAGAAGAGCCGACTCACTGGAAAAGACCCTGATGGTGGGGAAGACTGAAGGCAGGAGGAGAGGAGGACGACAGAGGATGAGATGGTTGGATGGCATCACCGATTCAATGGACAGGAGTTTGGGCAAACTCCGGGCGGTGGTGAAGAACAGGGAAGCCTGGCATGCTGCAGTCCATGGGGTCACAAAAAGTCGGACGTGACTGAGCGACTGAACAACAAACCCCTACGCTTACAGCGTCCACTCGGGGCCCTGATGTGCCTGGAGGCCCAGGAGCTGGGATCAGGTCCTCCCACATCCAAGGCGTCTAGTCAGCGCTCCCTGTGGGCAGCACAGCATCCTGGTCAGCGAGCCAGGAGGATGGAGGCCAGGCGTGCTAGCAGCGGCATTTGACGTGGTCAGTGGTTGTTTGAAAGACACACCCTCTGCCCCATGAGCACATTCAGAGGAAAAGATCCAGGAGGTGGATCTCAGCTCTGCAACTTCTAGGCTGTGCGGCTTCTCCTTCTGGGCCTGGACTTTCTTACCCAGAACATAGGGATTGTCGTGGGACTGCCTTGGGGGTCAAGTGGTTAAGAATCTCCCTTCCAATGCAGGACACATGGGTTCAATCCCTGATCAGGGAACTGAGATTCTGCATGCCCTGGAGCAACTGAACCCGGTGCTGCACCTGCTCAGCCCTCGACACACAGCTATTGATAGAAGCCCATACAAGGCAATGAAGATTCAGCAAAGCCAAAATTTAAAAAATAGAAAACTGGCAACAACCCTGTCTATAAGAATGGAGGCTCCAGGAAGGCGTGCTAACGTCTGTGAGGAGTGTAGTCACCATCAGGGCTGCGGGCAAGAAGCGACTGTCCTTCTAGGAACTGTGACGTCCCCACTGAGCCCCTTAGTCCTGGTGTTGCCCTCGGGTCCTGGCCCGGCATCTGCACGATGCTCACGTCCTGGGGGAACTGAACACAGCACTCGCTTTTCTCTGCTTGATCAGACTCACTTGGGGACTCGTTTCCGGGGCTGCAGACGGGTTCCTCACTTCACTCCCTAAGGACTGGAGCAGCTGTGGAGCTGGGACCACCCTGCCTGTTAACTTGCAGCTTTTGACCTCCCCAGACTACACGGTATTCTCAGGCAGGGTGGAAGAGACATTCTCCGGGGTGCTGAACGCAAACGAAAGCGCCCAGTGAGTCGTGCCAAGGTCACCTCCTCCAGGAAGCCTTCCTGCCCTCCTTCCCACTCCCTTATTCCCCAGGCAGAGCTGAGCACACCTCCTACGCACATTTCCAGGCTCCCCACCCATACTTCAGTGAGCCCTGCTCACAGGGTTGGGGGCAGGTGCTGGTCCGTTCTGCTCCCGCCTCTACTACCGCAGCCAGCATGGGTCTCGACCCATAAATCCGTCTGCCTCCACTCCAATCAGCTAGATGCAAGACTGGTCACACAGACAAGCTGTGAGTTATCAGAAAAATGAGGCTCTGTCCTGGCTAAGAATAATTCATGCAAACCGCTCAACCCCCGCTGTGCTTAGTGAGGCCTGAGGTCGGCCACTTACTGCAGCCGGGGGTTCATCACTCAGCTCAACTGGGTGCCCCATGCCTCCGTCTGCAGCGGGGGTGGGGGGTCGGGTGGGGGGAACAATGACCCCACCTCACAGGCTTTGTGGACACTTCAGGGACCTGAGGAAGGTCAAGGCGGCCCCGGACAGCCACTCGGCAAGTTAAGGCTTCTTATCCGTCCCCCAGATCACTCCGTTCTCTCACCACTGGGTGGAGAAATACAACAGGCTGAAGGTGAAATAACTAAGTGTGGCGGGCTACGATCCGGCCTTGGGTGGGTGTAAAACCCTTCGGCCATCACAGTGCCCGAGAGCGTAGCCCAGAAGGGTAAGTTTAGCTGGAAGGTGGATTAGTCCGCTTATTCCCAATTATAATGTTCAAGAGAAACAAGATAGAGTTACTTCAACTTTCAAGTGGAACAGCGCTCTTCTCTCCCAGGTTAACTCTGTCCAGGCAGCCTGGCAGAGTGGCGCTTACGGGCTGAATGATGCCCCTACCGAACTTCATAGTGGAGAAAGGATCCCCACCCCAGGACCTCAGGATATGACTGTATCTGGAGATGGGAACTTTAAAGCCGTCATCAAGGTAGACCCTGATCCAGCAGGGCTGCAGTCCTTAAGGACACAGAAGGATGCCCACGTGAGATCACGCCCAGGAGAGGGGACTCAGGACGGCCCAGCGCTGCCCACACCTGGGTCTCGGATTCCAGCCTCGGCCGGGAGACAGCAAACACCTGCTGCTTAAGGCCCTCGGTGTGGGGCATCTGCTGTGGCAATCCGGGCTGACTGATAACGCGGCAAAAATATGCTGGGGGGTTTCCGATGGCGGTAGACTGAGCGGGCCTTGGGAAACCTGAGCGCCCCAGAGAGGGGGTGAACCCTTGGTGGAATCCAGGGGTTAGGTGGACAGGAAGAGACGGGACAGGACGTGGGAGGTGAGCAAGGCATGGAAACCTAGGCAAGAAAGACAGGAGTGGGGAGCCTTCCCGACCCAGGGATCAAACCCACGTCTCTTGTGTCTCCTGTATTGCCAGGCAGGTTCTTTATGTCGTCAGTGCCACCTGGAAAGCCCAGAACCAGGGCGCGCACCAGGCGCCTGTAACTCGAGGCGGCCAGTGGGCGCCTCAGGAGCTGGCTGGCACAGCTGCCTGGGGACGACATCAGCAGGTGCCCCTGGCTCGGCCCTGCAGGCACAGGGGTGGCTTCATCAGTAGCTGCCTGTCAAAATTCCAGTATCGCAGCCCCACGGGACAACTTCCAAAAGAGACCCCGTTTCCTCCTTCCCCCGAAGCCCCCCAGCGTCCTCCACCACTCCATCAGCCAGAAGAGCAAGCTCTCCGGACCCCGTGGCTGGAGGCGGCATAGTGGGGTCAGAGTGTGAGCGACGGAACGGGGACTCTGTACTGTGATCCAGGACGTCTCTCTGGTGAGCAAGGGTTCCCAGCCAAGGGGTCTCGTCCTCCAAGGAGCCAGGCGGGCACAGGGCAAGCCCAGGGTCCAGAGGCCCTGAAGACCAGTGACAAGGCAGCTGAGCCCCATGGGATGGGGGAGAGGAACGGGCTGCTGGGGGGCTGGCTGACACTGGGCACGGGAGAGGCCAAGACGGGGCAAGAGGGAAAGGAGGGAAGGGGGACGTGCAAGGGGCTGGGGGCAGTGGCCAGGGGGCAGCAGGACTGCCCTCCCACAGAAGCTGCCTCCACGTGTATTAGTTAAAGCCAGACACAAATGCAAGAGGGGGCTGCCTGGTGCGACCCTGGTTCCTCAACCCCAAATACAATGGAGGAAGGAACGAATTCACTACAAGTCGCATCAAAAAGGTCCCAGACAGCCTTTGGCTTTAAAATATGCTGTTTATTTTTTTTCTCCAATTATAAAAATAATACATTATCCAAACAGCTAGCTTAGGAAACACAAAATTCCACCCAGGAAAACAACAAAGAGAGCCCTCCACCCCGCTGGACGGAGATGAGCCAGTGGTCTCTGACGACGGCGCGGCTGAGGTCCAGCCTGCCCAGAGCTGAGAAGGGGCTGCAGGCCAGGAATGCATGGCGAGACGCACGGGACGGAGGCACAGCATGTCCACCAGCCTCAAGACCCCGACCCTCCCTCCTCGGCGCCTGCGGGCCCAACGTCCAGGCCCCGCAGGGACCCTCAGCGGCTGGCAGGGAAGCAGAGCGCACCCAGACGCTCTGGGAGGGTTTTAAAAGCTGGACTAGACTCACAGCGACCCCAAGGCATCTGCACGCGTGCGGCGGCCTTCAGATCTCCCCGGGGACCATTTTTAAGACGAGTACCTCCCCGCACCCGGAGATGCGGAAGAGCACGTCCCGGCTGCCCAGGCACAGGACAGGCCTCTCCTCCTCTCAGCCAGATGCCCACATCCACGGCACAGGAGGCTATGAGCACAGCGCCAACTGCGGGTGGGGACCCAGGGCCTGTGGGTGTGAGCATGCGTCCCAGGGCACCAAGAGACAGGGCGCGTGCCAGGGCCGGAGTCCCAGCTCTGCCGCCCGCAGCCCTTGGACCGGGCGGTCTCTCAAGCCTCGGGGTCCTCCATAAACCATAAGTAACGCCTGCCTCGTGGGCTCCCGAAGGGAATAAGTGAAATGCCGGGGGGCGGGTCACACAACGCTGGCGCACCTCAAGGGCAGTGTGCCACTGCACCCATCACCCCTGCTGTGCCAGCCTGTCCCCCATTTTAAAAAAAACAGCCCCTCTGAGCACTGAGCAAAGCCTGGGGAGTGACAGGAGTGTTTCTTCCACCCAGAGCCAGGTCTGGATCCAGCCAGGCCTGCCAGGTGGCGGGAACCCATGCGCCAGTGGCTTGGACCCTGGAGCGGAGACGAGCAGCCCTCAAGAGCTCTGCCAGGGCTGCGCCCAGACTGCGGGCAAACAGGACCCGACCCAGGACGGGCTTGTGCAGAGGGGCCCCCGGGGGGGAGGATGCAGGCCACGCAGGGGGACCTCAGGGAAGGGGGGCCTTTCACCGGCCACACTGGACCCGACCCTGCAAAATGATGAATCCTCCTCACTGTCTTGCTCTTAATCACGTTTTTCAGCACTTAACACGTGAACATCTGCTCCTTGATGTCCCATCTTTGGCCATCTGTCGTCCTCAGAACGAAAGTCCAGAACCTTCTGTGCTGATTTTAAAGTCAGGCTGAACATTCAGTAATGAACAAAGCTGGAAACACAAGGAAAAAGGTGGCTTTTTAAATGAGCGCAGACCTCTCTCTAGGCCACCACCCTCCACGAGGTCCTTGCACCTGCTCCCTGGATGGCCCCGGTTTCCTCACATCGAGGTACACGAGGACCTGCTTTATGGACCAAAGATACGGCACTGGTGGCCCCAAAACCGTTAGCAAAGGGAGCCCCCAGGGCGCCCAGCAACACCTAAGACGGGCACCCCGATCAAAGAGAAACACGCAGGACACAAACCTGCTTAAACTTTCCTCTAATTCTGTCTAAGTCCTCGTGAAGTTTATCATAAGTAGGGTCGTCGTAAGGGAACTTCTGAATCATCCCAATCAGTGCCTCTAAGACCTTCATCTTTTTGCTGTGAAACAGAAAGAAAGACCTTCAGTCCCCGGCACGGCAGGCTCGGCCTGTGCACAAGGTGCCGGGCGCGGCCCTTACGGCAGCGGCACTGAGCACACCGGGGTTCAGGAGCCGGAGCTAACGCAGCCTTCACACTGAACAACCGGCCCCCGCCTGGCAACGGGCACCGCCCCCGCGCCCAACACCAGGTGAGAGCCAACCTCGCCGGGCCGGCCGCGGCCTGGACCAGCGGCCCAGGCGTCACAGCAAGCACCCAGACCACCGGTCCCCAGGCCTGAGCCCGGAGCAGATGGAGCCAGAAGGAAAGAGCGCTGGGCGTGGCCACGCCCGCTCCCATCTGGGGGGTTTCTCGGTTCCAGAACCTTCACACCCAGGGCCTCAGGGAGTTTAACAGCAGGTAAACACCAAGCCTGCTCCGTCCACGTCCACAGTGTCTGCTGCCTGAGTTCCTTCCTCAGGAAGACAAGGGGCTCAGCCTGGAGCAGGACTGTCCCGAGGCACTCAGGGACTTCACGGCTCTGGGCCTCGGCGTCCTCATCTGTAAAATGGGGCCCTGACGGCCACCTGCCAGGCTCAGGAGGATCAGTAATCCAGAGAAAGCCCAGGACCTGCCGCAGAACAGCGCTGAGTCACCGCCAGTCTCTACCACACCCTGGAGGCCAGGGCTCCCACTGAGGGCAGGCGCCCTTCTGATTCACGGGCGAGCGAGTCTGCCCGCCTCCGATCCCTGGGCATCGGGAGCATGCTAGGCATCTGTTCCCAGGGAATCTCGAAGGACTTGTCCTTAGGGTGAAGCGACAGCCATTCAAAGTAACCAGGACCCGCTCACATTTGCTGTTCTGAAACCAGTTTACAAGAATATGACAGCTGCCTCAGGGAAAACACAAGCCCGCGAAGCGTCACAGCGAGTGCAGGAAAGCAGCAAGGCACTCAGTTCCCGAAGACGCAAGGCAGACGCCCACACATGGGAACCTGGGAACCGCTGTGCGCGCCTGATGCGGGGACCACCGCCCACTCCCAAGGCCGCGAGCAGCCCCGCCCGACGGCCGGTCACCGCAGCTGCTCCAGACACACTCAGCCCAGTGCACAGTCAAGGCTGGTGCACGTCGGGGGTGTGGCCCGCTCATGGTCCCATCAGGAAAAAGGGGCTCCACCGGCCTGCGGGAGGGCAGGGCATCTCGGGGAGGGTCAGAAAGCCATGGTCACCCGCTGGACACCCTGTCCTGCAGGCTGAGACGGGGCCCCACACGCCTTCTCCGGGTGAGAAGCCCCCGGCTTCACTGAGTGAGGCCGCACAGGGCGGGCGCTTCTCCTCTGACATCCTTACTTGGAACGTAAGCCAGCGAGAGGTCCTCTGTCCGCCTTCTACTGTTTTCTTTTTCAACTGTAGAGACTTAGAAAATCCAAAAATCACTCCTCTAAGATGAAGGGGTTTAGGCTGTGGTTCAGAGACCACTAGGCTCTGCTGGTGGGGTGGAGGCAGCGGGGCTCCCACCAGCCCTGACATAAACCCACGTGACCCTCCTCCTGATGGAGCCTGGGGGCACAGCTTTAGCCAGAGGTGGGGGGAGAGGAGGGCACGGCTTTA
>SJYG01000001.1:6318684-6330224 GCA_006410535.1 Litocranius walleri | reverse complement strand
CCCCGCCACCCCCTCCCTCACGCCACCCGTGCCTTGTCACAGCCCCTAGGCGCTGCCCAGGGGCTCAGGAGGGAAAAGGATGACGCCTGACACCTTGATGAGCCTGTCCGTGAATGCGTCCGTCTGTCCTACTACTGAGGAACAAGAAAGAGGTGGGCAGCGCCCAGATGGCAGAGATCGGCCCCACCCGAGGACACGGCGTCCCTGGAGGGAGGCAGTCACCAGGCCGAGCAGATGCATGGGGGCAGCCCCGGAGGAGGGAGGCGGGTCCTGAGGAGCAGCTGGGCGCCCGGCGCTCGCCCGAAAAGGGGAAATAACAGCATCCCGGGCCCTCCCGCGCCGGCCGCCCCCGGGGCCCCAGTGCCCTCCCCAAGGGCCGCAGCCCAAGGCTGAGAGCCGACATGCCGGGGCTGGGGGCCCCGACCCACCCACCTCTCATCTGCCATCACGACAGCGTCGAACATGTCCTGATCCCCGGCCATGGCGGCCGCCGACCAGCCCCCGCCCGTCGGGCTCCGCCGTCCCGCGATGGAGCCGCGGAGACGCGAGGCCACAGCTCACGGAAACCCCGGGCACTCGCGACGCCAAGTTCACTTCCGGGGAGATCGCGCGGGGCAGGCCGGGTAACGACGGCACGCCGGAGGGCTCAGCACGCGCCGGGCCAGGCCCAGGACGCGTGCGCGGCGGCGGCGGCGGCGCTGGGCGGGGCTAGGCCGGGACGGGGCCCCGCCCCGAGGCCCCTTGCCCCGCCCCCCGGTTCCGGCTGCGAGCCTTTGGTCTGTCCCCACCTGGAGCATCCACCTGGAGCATCCACCTGGAGCATCCACCTGGAGCATCCACCTGGCCACGCGAGGCTGACCCATGACCTCACTTTCCCAAAACCAGGCAGTGGCCACCGAACTGCCATCAGCGGCTCACAAAGGACCAGGGAAAGAAACTTGGAAAATTTATCAAAGAACCAAACGCCTCCCGGAGCTCTGGCCAGGAGGCTCTGGGCCCTTGGGGTTCGGGGGGAAAATGTTCCAGGGAAGGCAATTCGCGGAGTGGAGACAGTACCCAGACAAGAGTGGCCCGGTCCCCCGCCGACCTCGATCCACAGCCAGGGACCACCTTCCAGGACCGAGTCAGACTTGAGACCCCCCCACCTGAAAGGCCGCTGAATCCTCTATAGCAGTATTCCAGGGCATTTGGGCTTTTGTAACAGCGGTAGGTGACAGGAACAGCCTAGGTCCTCTTAACATTCAATGAATAACTGTTGGCATCCGTTCTTAAAACTTTAGAGTTCTTTGAAAACTATAAATAAAAGTGTTTGTGTTTTTATTCTTGCGGTTGTTTTTACAGCAAAAGCAGAAAGAAAGTGGAAGCTCAGTCATGTTTGATTCTTTGCCACGCTATGGACCATAGACTGCCAGGCTCCTCTGTCCATGGAATTCTCCAAGCAAGCATATTGGAGTGGGTTGGTATTCCCTTCTCCAGGGGAATCTTCCCAGCCCAGGGACTGAACCCAGATCTCCTGCATTGCAGGCAGATTCTTGACCATCTGAGCCATGAGGGAAGACCCAGTAAAAGCAGTGAGTGAAAGTGGCTCAGTCATGTCCGACTCTTTGCAACCCCATAGACTATACAGACCATGGAGTTCTTCAGGCCAGAATACTGGAGAAGATCTTCCCAACTCAGGGATCAAAGCCCCATCTCCCACTTTGCAGGTGGATTCTTTACCAGCTGAGCCACAAGTAAAAGTATACCTATTCATAATTCATTCAGAGAGTCAAGAATCAGCACAAAAGGATTTGTAATTAACAACCCCCAGAGCCCTCTGTCCAGCTGAAGGCATCCTCCCTTTAAAAAAAAAAAAAAAGCTTCTAGTGTTAGTCCTCCCATTTGTCATTTCCATGGCAGGTACTTTCTGGACACAATTTTTAAAAGGTATGTCAAATTATCAGCCACAGTGGAACATAGATATGAGTTACCAAAAGCTTTCCTGTTAAAATCAGGAGTAAAGCGAGAATGCTTCAAACACATCCAGTAGACCTAATCAGTGCAAAAAAATTGAGCAAGAAGTCTTAACTATCTTTGGGGAAAAAAGACAACAAAGTGCCATTATATGTAGGTGTGGTGGTCCACCTAGAAATCCCCAAATAAGCATTTAAGACCCTCTCAGAATTCGTAACACAGTTCAGTTGAGTAGCTATGCAGTTGAATCACCAAAAAAAAAAAATCACTTGCTTTTCGTGATTCTAACAATAATTAGTAGTGGTCTGAGCAGGGGTACTCAGGGAAATCCACTTTACCATGGTCACAATAAGTTCCTTAGAAATAAGACTGAGCAGAACCTATACAAGAATAACTACCCCACCACTCAAGACAGGAAGAAATGCAACCCCAGTTTCCACAGGATCTGGGGGAAATGTGTCAAACTCTAAATTCTATCTGGGAACTCCCCTGGTGATCCAGGGGTTAAGAATCCACCTTCCAATGCAGAGGATGCAGATTCAATCCATAGTCAGGGAAGCAAAATCCCATATGCCGTGGAGCAACTAGACCCTTGAGCCACAACAAAGACCCAGTGCAGCCGAAGCAATAAAAAATTAAAATAATATAAATAAATTTCATCAGGATGAATAAGTTAATAAGAATAACTAAGATGCTTTTGAGAGAGAGAATGATATGGAGGACTTGCTATACCAGATGTGTAAAAAGAAAGTCTCCATAAAAATATGGCTTCCTGCGTGGCTCACTGGTAAAGAATCCATCTGCCCATGCAGGAGACATGGGTTCTGTCCCTGAGTCAGGAAGATCCCCTGGAGAAGGAACTGGCAATTCACTCCAGTATTCTCGCCTGGGAAATCAGCCCCATGGACAGAGAGGCCTGGAGGGCTACAATCCATAGGGTTGCAGAGAGTCAGGCACAGTTAGTGACTAACCAATAGAATCCATAATAATACCGTAGCCTGTTTGTTCAAGAATAGACAGATGAAGGAAATAGGGATGGAATGGCCTGGAAGCGGACTCAGGAAATGTAAAGCCTTCCCACAGGATAAAAAGCACCACGAATTAATGGGGGAAGGAGCTATTCATCAATCACTAAAATGGGAAAACTTGTTGCCTGGGGTAAGTCAAGTTCCATGTGTCTCTCATGTACTCAGTCACTCAGCCCTGTCTGATTCTTTGTGACTCCATAGACTGTAGCCCACCAGGCTCCTCTGTCCGTGAATTTCCCAGGCAAGACTGTTGGAATGGGTTGCCATTTCCTTCTCCAGAGAATCTTCCCAACCTAGGGATCAAACTGGTATCTCTGTGTCTTCTGTGTTGGCAGGTGGATTCTTTATCACTATGCCATCCGGAAAGCCTTTATATCTCATGCTGCTGCTGAGTCGCTTCAGTCGTGTCCAACTCTGTGCAACCCCACAGATGGCAGCCCACCAGGCTCCCCCATCCCTGGGATTCTCCAGGCAAGAACACTGGAGTGGGTTGCCATTATATCTCATACCATTCATCAAAATAGTTCTAAATGAATTAAAGACTTTTTTCTTTTTTAAGAAAAGAGCAAGACATTTAAAAATTTAGGTAGAACATTCGGGTAAATATGGAGATTCGTTTTTAACACATGAAAAGCCACGGGGGAAATCACAAAGGGAAAATCAGTGCAAATTTATGCAAGTCCAAGCGTGGTAATAGGACTTCTCAGGTGGCTCAGGGGTAAAGAAGCTACCTGCCAAGCCGAAGGCGCAGGAGACATGGATTTGATCACTGGGTGGTGGAGAAGGTCCCCTGGAGAAGGGCATGGCAACCACTTTAGTGTTCTTGCCTGGAGAATCCCATGGACAGAGGAGCCTGGTGGGCTATAATCCACAGGGTCGCACAGAGTTGGACACGACTGAAGCGCCTGAGCACACACACACATGCAAACGTGGTAATGAACAAAATGAGAAACCAAAGAATAATCTGGGGAAATATTGGTCATAAATATTATAACTAAGGGAATAATATTCTGGTTTATGAAGAATCTATTAAAATGGATAAGAAATTAATGCATCTTAACAGGGAAAATCATGGTCCAAGGAATTGAGTATACAATTCACAGAAAAGAAAAATATAGTTTGCTGGCAAACAAAAGTGTATCAAAGACAGACGTGCGAGTAGTAAAAAAAAAAATGTGGATCAAAAGAATGAGCCTCATTTTTACCTTTTCAAAATGGAAAAAACAATCATCATTTTTAGAAGGAAAATACTGTCAATGCCCACAGATGCCTAAGTTAAAGCTACTTTTTGGTCTAGCAGCTCAAAAAGATAAGAAGGACATTTAAAATGTTTTTAGCCTTCTACCTAGCAATTTCCTTTCTAGGACTTCAGCTCAAGGAAATAAACAGAGAAAAGTGAAAATTTTTTGTACAGTGATGTCCAATGCAGTATTATAGCATGAGCTACGAAAGCCAGAAAGAGAAGCAGTTTATGATGACAAAGCGAGGAGGAAGGCACATACATGGTAGGATACTCGCAGTGAAGACTTTTAAGCACCTGCCAGAAATAATATTTGAAATAAGAGTAACGTCACAGAGAAGGCTCCTGATGTTTAAAGAAACAGAGAAAAAAAAAAATCCAGTACACCTAATACGTGATATGGCAAATCAATGATACTTAAAAAATACAAATTAAAAAAAATAGAAACGAAGGGTAAAAAATAAAGGAAAAGGTCTACACATACTCTGATATCAATGACATTAAATTATTATGCTTTTAAAAAACTAAAGTAAGTATACCGAAATGTTAACAGTGATTATATCTAGATTCTGGAATTATAGTAATTTTAAATTTCCTCGTTTATAATTTTTTCTGAATATTCCGTGTTCACACAGTGAACCTGAGTTACTTAAATAAAAAGTCGAACAACAGTATATTTGTGAAGATGAAGTGAAGTAGACTTTGTATTGTTTTGTTATCTTCTCTTTGTTAGCTTTTTTGTCCATTTTTCATAAACAAATGAAATCACAAAACATTTGGGATGTAAGAAAAAGGGCAAAATATGCAAGCAAACAAATCCACTCTGGTTACCGATTCATTTTTGCTAATTTTGTCACATTTTCCCCTTTAAATTTCCACAGAAAAATAATCTTCATGTATGTATAACTTTACATCCAACACCGCCCCACCCCCGCAAACACTTCACATTGTATTGAAAACACGTCCCAAGTAGGGGAACTGTCCTCTTATTATCACACACATAAATACATGTCATGAGCATAAACCGTTATCTGCTGAAAGAAAGTGAAAGCTCTATCTTTTGGCACAGGGAACCTGATATTTGATGAGAAAAAAAAAGACTGATTATACTGTATTGGGAAGATTCCCTGGAGCAGGAAATGGCATCCCACTCCAGTGTGCTTGCTTGGAAAATTCCACGGACAGAGGAGCCTGGTGGGCTACAGTCCACGGAGCCACAAAGAGTCGGACACAACTGAGCACTCACACAGCTATACGTTAAAACTCACGGGTATAAAGACTTGTACAGAAGAGCACGAGTTAATTTCAAGCTTTAAAGAAGTGTGCAAAAGCTTTGAAAGATTATATGTGCTACAAAAATCAACATTACTGACTCAAACTATTAGTCTGAAAATTAAAGCTTTACAGGGACTCCCCCCAACCACTGCGTTTATTTCTCTGATTGTGCCCCCAAAATATTGTTTTGAACACAGATTGTCTTGACATTGAAGGCTAAGAGTCTGATTACATTATTTTGGCTTTTTAATATTGTTTTCACAAATTACTTCCTTTTCTAACAAGGACCAGACTTTAAAGCTAGGGCCTTGAAGGTAGAAAAAGGCTGAGTTTTAAGATCAAATATAATTTATTGCAAAATTTTTAGCTAAATTTCAAATTTGGTGCCCAAGTTAGCAACTGAACCCATAAGAAGCAAGCAGGAAAAATCAGAATTGATCTCTCTCCTTGTTAAATTAGCTTCTGAGAAAACGCTGTGATGTTTGCTTGTATTTATCTCAGGAACTGAAATTTCTCCATCTAATTGAATGGAATAAAAAATGGTTTGGGGGATTCCCTGGTGGTCCAGTGGTTAATGCAGGGAACATGGGTTCGATCCCTGGTAGAGAAACTAAGATCCCACGGAGCGAAGCCTGTGCACTCCAACTAGAGAAAGCCCGTGTGCAGCAGCGAAGACCCAACACAGCCCAAAATAATTAATTTAATTTTAAAAACAAGAGATGGTTCATATGGGTACAATGAAAACTATCAAAGAGGTTTTCAAGGGCATAGAACTTTCTAAGCTTCCATTTTTCGTTTCCTTAATTAAGCTGCCTTAATTGCACTTATTCCAATGGTTTCAAAACATTAATATTAAATAATTTATAAAAATATAAAGAAGTTGGTATAATCAACTCCCAGTGAAGTGAAAGTCACTCAGTTGTGTCCAACTCTTTGTGAGCCCATGGAGTATACAGTCCATGGAATTCTCCAGGCCAGAATACTGGAGTGGGTAGTCTTTCCCTTCTCCAGGGGATCTTCCCAACCTAGGGATCAAACCCAGGCAGGTCTCCCACAGTACAGGCGGATTCTTTCCTAGCTGAGCCACAAGAGAAGCCAGGGGTCTACCATATTAACAAATAAAACACAGTTTTAAAAATAGAAATGTTTTGCATATTCTTCTGTCAAAGAGAACCAGGTGGATATAACTGAAACGAAAAATTCATCAAAGTTGATTGGAAAGTGTTGTCTTATTGGAAATAGTTTTTTTTAATTCTTATATTCACAGTGAAATAGTAGGCAACCTCCAAAATGAACCGAACCAAACCTGATCTGAGCTCTATAGTGGCTGACCTGGAAACACGACCATTTTATTAGAATGAAAAAAACAAACCAAGTTAAAAACAAAAAATGTGTCATTTGCTCCTGTGGTGGTTGAAGAAGGAATCTGCAAGCATACTTAGTGTTAATATAGGTTCAGAACTAATTTGCAGACTAGGGGTGCCTTTCCTAGTGTAGACTAATCCTATCCAAGTCCTGGAGTTACAGAGCTTCCTGTCTGGGGGACAGGACTGATGAGATCGTAAATAATATTTGTTTTCTATGTTTTTATCAGCTTGATTTGTTTTTTTAATCACAAAGTAACATAGCCTTTCATAATCAGGGGGAAAAAAACGGATTTCAGTGTCTTAAACGATAGTCATTAAATGACAGCTCACCTCCAGGAAACAAGCCTCCGTCTTGCAGCATGTGCATCATGAAGTCAAAGTGTCAGTCGCTCAGTCTTGTCCGACTCTTTGAGACTCCAGAGACTGTATCCTCCGTCTATGGAGGCAAGAATACTGGAGTGGGTAGTATTCTTCTTCTCCAGGGGCTCTCCCCAACCTAGGGATCAAACATGGGTCTCCTGCATTGCAGCCAGTTTCTTTACCAACGGAGCCACCCATAAGTGAAAACACAATTGGACAAAGAGGTATTCTTCAGGCTTTCATCCAAGTGTCACCCGCTCGGGCAGGGAATCCAAGAGCTGAGTCCCTTCCAGCCTTTCTGGCGGAGTCTCTGCTGCTCCTTGCCTGCCAGAGGCGCTCTGGAGCCTGCACGGGCCATTGTCCACCTGCCTCCACGGGAATCCCCCACAGCCACAAAGCAGACCTGGGGAGCCTGAGTTGTGACCCGTGACCACCACCAGGGGTCCCCTGAGCACCTTAAAGCATGGGTCCCCAGTGGAGACCTGTTAGGAAGGCAATACAGAGCAGGGGGGAGCGGTGGCAAGTGAGACATCCGAGCTTCACTTGCAGCTGCCCACTGGTCCCCATCCGAGCATTACCCCCCGAACCCCCGCCCCCCTCCCACGCGGTAGAAAAATTATCTTCCCTGCTTCCAAAAAGCTTGCGGAGCACTGCCTAGAGAAAGGCCCTGGCCAGCAGGGGTCAGTCTCAGGTCTCCCACAGTACAGGCGGATTCTTTCCTAGCTGAGCCACAAGAGAAGCCAGGGGTCTACCATATTAACAAATAAAACACAGTTTTAAAAATAGAAATGTTTTGCATATTCTTCTGTCAAAGAGAACCAGGTGGATATAACTGAAACGAAAAATTCATCAAAGTTGATTGGAAAGTGTTGTCTTATTGGAAATAGTTTTTTTTAATTCTTATATTCACAGTGAAATAGTAGGCAACCTCCAAAATGAACCGAACCAAACCTGATCTGAGCTCTATAGTGGCTGACCTGGAAACACGACCATTTTATTAGAATGAAAAAAACAAACCAAGTTAAAAACAAAAAATGTGTCATTTGCTCCTGTGGTGGTTGAAGAAGGAATCTGCAAGCATACTTAGTGTTAATATAGGTTCAGAACTAATTTGCAGACTAGGGGTGCCTTTCCTAGTGTAGACTAATCCTATCCAAGTCCTGGAGTTACAGAGCTTCCTGTCTGGGGGACAGGACTGATGAGATCGTAAATAATATTTGTTTTCTATGTTTTTATCAGCTTGATTTGTTTTTTTAATCACAAAGTAACATAGCCTTTCATAATCAGGGGGAAAAAAACGGATTTCAGTGTCTTAAACGATAGTCATTAAATGACAGCTCACCTCCAGGAAACAAGCCTCCGTCTTGCAGCATGTGCATCATGAAGTCAAAGTGTCAGTCGCTCAGTCTTGTCCGACTCTTTGAGACTCCAGAGACTGTATCCTCCGTCTATGGAGGCAAGAATACTGGAGTGGGTAGTATTCTTCTTCTCCAGGGGCTCTCCCCAACCTAGGGATCAAACATGGGTCTCCTGCATTGCAGCCAGTTTCTTTACCAACGGAGCCACCCATAAGTGAAAACACAATTGGACAAAGAGGTATTCTTCAGGCTTTCATCCAAGTGTCACCCGCTCGGGCAGGGAATCCAAGAGCTGAGTCCCTTCCAGCCTTTCTGGCGGAGTCTCTGCTGCTCCTTGCCTGCCAGAGGCGCTCTGGAGCCTGCACGGGCCATTGTCCACCTGCCTCCACGGGAATCCCCCACAGCCACAAAGCAGACCTGGGGAGCCTGAGTTGTGACCCGTGACCACCACCAGGGGTCCCCTGAGCACCTTAAAGCATGGGTCCCCAGTGGAGACCTGTTAGGAAGGCAATACAGAGCAGGGGGGAGCGGTGGCAAGTGAGACATCCGAGCTTCACTTGCAGCTGCCCACTGGTCCCCATCCGAGCATTACCCCCCGAACCCCCGCCCCCCTCCCACGCGGTAGAAAAATTATCTTCCCTGCTTCCAAAAAGCTTGCGGAGCACTGCCTAGAGAAAGGCCCTGGCCAGCAGGGGTCAGTCTCTGCCCCCGAGGCAGCAGGGACCCCTGGGTGGTTGAACAGCACAGGCCAGTGCTGTGCAGGACAAGCTCTGAGATGCGGACCAGGCTGTGCGAGCCCAGCCCCCCAGCTCCTGGCCATTCGTCTTTCTGCCTCTGCTCCGGGATCCACAGAGGCAGAGCCTTCGATTCCAAGTGCTGGAAGGAGAACCAGGGTTGGCCACCACTTCCTTCCTTGAAGGAAGCAAGGGCCAGACTCCTTGCTTCCTTAAACCCAGGCTGGTCCCCGGCAGTAATGCGCTGATCAAGAAGCAGAGAGGACATGGGGAGAGTAGCCCAAAGACAAGGCAACAAGCCCTCCGCTGCAGGGGGGTAGGGAAGTCAGAGGGGAGACTGCTCATCTTGTTTTAGGCTGAGCTAGGCTGGGCTGCAGGAACAAAGAAACTCTGCGGTCTCAGGGGCTTAACCCGGGAAGGGCTATTTCCCACTTACACAGAATCCATTACGGGCCCAGCAGTGGTTTCTCCAAACCCAGGGGTTTCCCAGATGGTGCAGTGGTAAAGAACCCACCCCACCAGTCAGTGCAGGAGATATAAGAGATGCGAGTTCAATCTCTGGGTCAGAAGACCCCCCCTGGAGCAGGAAATGGCTACCCACTGCAGTATTCTTGCCTGGGAAATCCCACAGACAGAGGAGCCTGGCGGGCTACAATCCATGGGGTTGCAGAGTCAGGCACGACTGAGCATCTGAGCACAGCACAGCACAAAGGTGGAAAAGACAAGATGAACATCCTTGAGTGTTAGTATTAATAGATACCAAAACTGCAGGGCTCGTTTTGTGCGGGATCAAGCACCGTGTAGATGCCCAGTAGATGGTTGTTGAGCAAGTAAGTGAGAGGCTGTTGAATGAATAAATGAGGGCACCCAGGTGGCTGAGAAGCAAACCCCCAGCTCGTTGGAGGGAGGAGGGGCCAGAGGCCAGCATGGCTGTGTTTGCCCAGAGCCTTCCCGAAAGAGAAGGTGATCAGAGACAGGGTTTTCTTTCCAGAGCGCAAAGATCTTTCACCAGGAGGGGAGGCAGCCCTCTAGGAATGTACCGCGCCTGGAGAGGCAGGGCCCCAGACCAGGCAGTGACTGGTCCAGCCGGGCATGGTGTTCCAGGGACTGAAGGAGGCTGTCGAGGTCAGATGATGGGCAAAGGCACAGCCCATCCGTCCTGCAGGGCACGACTCATGACCCCAGAGCGGGGGCCCTCCAGCGTCTCCACCTGCCTGACACCTCTTCCTTTCCTCAGAGGGGCCTTGGCTCTGGGCCTCCAGTGTCTGCCTCCCAGCTCTGTAGCCCCTCTGGCCTGGGACCCCTCTATGAGTTTTCCCGGTGCCACAGGCCCTCCCCCTCCAGGCTGCCCCTGCCCCTTCCCCGTTATTCCCCAGCTGGAGGGTGGCATCCAGAAGCCCCCAGTCAGCCCAGAGTGGAGTCTCCAGCTATGACGGTTGCAGAGCGGGGGTCAACAGTCCTCAACAGCCTGCCCTTCCCCTCTGTTCTGCAGCAGGAAACCAGCTTTGGCAGCATCTGAAATGGAGTCTCACCCACTGGGCATTAGTAAAATTCCCCTGCCGGTGCCTAAGTTTGCCCATCTGTAAAATGGGAAGGATATTGATACCCACCTCGGAGGGCTGATAAAAGGATGAGTACCTGGCACGTGGGAAATATAGGATGAATTCATAAATAATGTGAATACATTTTTAATGTCAGGTTGCAGAAGGGATGAAGCGTTCCTCTCCTTTCACATTCTCCCGGAGTCCATGATAGGAGACTCCCCCGCCTCCCTGGAGAGGGTTATCTGCGAAAGAGGACGGGTGGGCTGCCGCTGATCAACCCCGGGATGAAATCTGAGCTCGGGGATGGAGAGGACGGAGCGGGAGCTGGCAACGCGAGCCTCCGGATCCGGAGCCGCCACTTGGGGGCACCATTGCGCTTCGGATGGGCTCCCGCCCCACCCGCGCTGCCGCCGCCCTGCGCCAGGGCGCCTGTACCCCTCAATCGTTGCCGGCCTACGGGTGCTCTACGGGTGCTGGAACATTCTACTCCTCAGCTTCCACTTCTCCAGCCCGGAACCATAGCCACGATAAGGACCCACTGCGTGTCAGACCCTCTTCTCAGGTTATCACTGTCATCTTGAAAGCAGGCGTGGAGACGGAGTTTATCAGCATTACTCAGAGGCTCCGGACAGCTACTGGGCTTTGAAGAGGCAAATGTCCAAGCCGGGCGGGCGGGCGGAC
>SJYG01000001.1:6273726-6317728 GCA_006410535.1 Litocranius walleri | reverse complement strand
CGGGGAGGGGGGGCGGTGGGGGCCGGGGCAGCCACCTCTGCTGCAACTCGACTCAGCCCCCTGACTGCCCGGCCCCGACTTGGGACTGATCACGAAGCCCCGGCCCACTGCCCCTGCCGGCTCAGGGCCCTCAGATCACACATGGGGAGAAGAAAACGTGGGCCAGGGGATAGGTCACCCGGTTCTGATGGGAGAAGCCGGGTTATGGAGCCCCACCTTCCAAGTCCCCCAGGGGTGTCCTGGAGACTGGTGCAGCCAGATGGCTTGAATCTGAGTCCTGCTTCAACCCAAGGTCTCAGGCTCATTGTGGGCTGGCGTTGGGGTCCAGGCTTCAGCCTCAGTCACTCCACCTGGGACCCCAGGCCCTGGAAAGAAGAGCTGACAAGGAAGGAGGTGACCCCCAGAGCCCCCAGCCTGCCTCAGGCCCGGCCAGCCCTTGCCTATGGGGAAGGCAGGGCTCCCAGCCTGGGCTGGGGTGGGTGGTAGGTGAAACTCTGGATGAGGCATCATCACCATCTGTTCTCAGTCTCCCCAAAGTAAATGGAGGTCGGAGCTTCTGATAAGTCTGTCTCTGTGCCCAAGCGCGTGTTAACATCGCTCCTGGATAAACTGAGGATGCAGTCTGACAGCCTCTGGCAATGTTTTAAATGTGCATGACCTTTCCAACACGGGGGCTTCCCTGGTGGCTCACGTGGTTAAGAATCTGCCTGCAGTGCAGGAGACCTGGGTTTGATCCCTGGGTCAGGAACATCCCTTAGAGAAGTGAATGGCTACCCACTCCAGTAATCTTGCCTAGAGAATGCTATGGACAGAGGAGCCTTGTGGGCTACAGTCCATGGGTCCCAAAGAGTCAGATGCAACTGAATGACTAACAGTTTCCAACATAACAGTTTTACAAATGTCTGTCCGTCATGGGTTGGATGGCCCCCGAAAGAAATAATTAAGTCCGAACCCCAGAACCTGTGAATGTGACCTTAGTTGGAAAAGTGTTTTTGCAGGAATAAGGCTCTGATGGTGAGACACCCTGTTTATTACCCACAAGGCCCTAAATCCAAGGTCCAGTGTTACACTGTGACACAGAGAGCAGACAGGGGAGAAAATGAGCCCACGTGAGGATGGAAGCGGGCTAGACGGACGCAGCCACAATCCCAGGGACTCCTGGAGCCCCCAGAAGCTGGAGCAGAGGTCTGCCCACACCTCCATCTCAGACCGCTGGTCTCCAGAGCTTGTTGTTCAGTTGCTCAGTCATGTCCGTCTCTGCAACCTCATGGACTGCAGCACGCCAGGCTTCCCTGTCCTTCACCATCTCCCAGAGCTTGCTCAAACTCATGTCCATTGAGTTGGTGATGCCATCCAACCATCCCATCCTCTGTCGTGACCTTCTCCTCCCGCCTTCAACCTTTCCCAGCATCAGGGTCTTTTCCAATGAGTCAGCTCTTCACATCAGGTGGCCAAAGGATTGGAGCTTCAGCTTCAGCATCAGAACTGGCCCCCAGAACTGGGAAGGACAAATCCGTGCTGTTCCAGTCTCCTGGTGTGTGGCCCCTTGTTATGGCAGCTCTAGGAAATGACCCCAGCACCCATGGAGATCTGTTCCAGGACGTCTCTGCTGATAAGCATGAGGCATCGCAGCATCTGTGGGCCTCCACAGTGCCGAGAGTGATCTGTGCGTGGGACAGAATCCAGTGTAGACAAAATGCGGCCTGGGTTAGTCAGTGTGGTCTGCACTGAGGTGCGGGGGCGAGATGACTCCAGGCAGAGTCTGAGGGTGAGGGGTCAGCAGGGAGGAGCCGTGCAGAGGCTAGAGCGGCTGGCAGAGAGGTGGAGGGTGGGGAGGGGGACGTAGGACAGGGAGAGGAGAGGAATGAGGCAGGGGTGACGGGCTTGGGGCGACAGTGTGCCAACCACGTGTGTAACCACTCACTCAGCAGTCCAGGATGGTGAGAGGGTGGGCAGCAGGGGGTGAGGTGGGGACAGACTTTTTCTCTGCTCATAGAATTTGCTCTTTCACAAAAATAACTCATGCATCGTTGTTAGTGTAATTAAATACACACCTTTCTAAAAGGAAAATCACATTGAATCCAAAGACCCAGGTTCGAGCCCCCATGTTACAGATGGGAAGGTGGGGGCCCAGAAAGAACCAAGCTGTGCAGCTGTGACTGGAAGGACTCTTCACCAGGCTCCTCAACTCCCCCTAGTTGTCCATCAGCCTCCCACCAGAAGAAGAACTACACCCTCCAGGCCTGGAGGGGGTACAGCTTCCGTGGGCTCACGTGCAGGGAGCCTGCAGGTGTCCAGGGGCTGGGGGCACAACAGGGAGGGAACATTAAAACCTGCCTCGAGGGGCGTACGTGCCAGAAAAGATGCAGTACGTGCAGGTTAAATTCTCTCATCTGGACTGCATTCTGGGCAAAAATAAGTGGAGACATTGATTAATTTGCTAAGTATGTCATGGGCTTCCCTGGTGGCTCAGTGGTAAAGAATCCACCTCCAATGCAGGAGACGTGGGTTCGATCCCTGGGTCGGGAAGATCCCCTAGAGAAGGAAATGGCACCGCACTCCAGTGTTCTTGCCTGGGAAATCCCATGGACAGAGGAGCCTGGTAGGCTGCAGTCCATGGGGTCGCAGAGTCAGATTCGACTTAGCAAGTGAATAATAATAATAAGATTATCCTGGAGCCCCAGTCCTGGGCAAATATCCGAAGAAAACTCTAATCCAAAAAGACACAGGTACCCCAGTGTTCACAGCCGCACTATTTACAAGACACGGAAGCAACCTAAATGTCCACCGAAGAGGGATGGATACGGAAGACATGGCATTTATGTACAGCATGGAGTATTATCATATTCAGCCATAAAAATGAAGTAATGCCATTTGCAGCAACATGACGGACCTAGAGCTGTTCATAGTGAGCGAGGCAAGTTAGAAAGAGAAAGGCAGACGCCACACGATGTCACCTACGTGTGGAATCTAAAATACGATACAAATGACCTTTACAAACCAGAAATCGTCTCACGTAGAAAACGAACTTATGGTCACCAAAGGGAAAAAGGGAGAGGAATGAATTAGGAGTCTGGGATTAATATATACACATCACTCTATCTAAAATAGATAAACAACAAGAACTTGCTGTATAGCACAGGGAACTATATTTAGCATCTTATAATAGCCACTAATAGAAAAGAATCATTAAAACGTATATATACACACATATATGTACTTGTATGTAGGTATGTATAACTGAATCGCCTTGCTGTATACGTGAAACTAGTACAACATTGTAAATCAACTATTTCAATAAAATTTATGAAACCACAGACGAGGGCCTGAAACACAGAAAAGCATCGTCTCTGTTCCAAGGCTGTAGGGTGGAGGTCTCGGCCCTCTCTCCAGGGCTAGCAGCCCGCCTGGCCCCGTGTCCTCTTGTGATTTTTCTCTGGGTGCGTGTCTAGTGTCTCTTCTTGTAAGGACACCAGTCGTGTGGAATGGGCAACCCACCCTAATGACCTCCTTTTAGCCTCTTTAAAGGCCTTATCCCCTCATACAGTCACACCTGGAAATATGTTGGGGGTTACAGTGTCAACATATGAATTTGAGGGAATGCAATTCAGTCCATAATATATATATATATATACACAGACTACATCCTGCAGTTCTGTGCTCTCTGTACTCCCTTCCGGAGAGGTCCCCTGCACACAGAAGCCTCTAGGAAGGATGGCAGTTGGTGACATTTGCCTTAAATCTTAGAGGGGAGGAAGAGAAAGCAAGCAGGAAACTTAAAGTTATCAAGGAAGTTAAAAGAGAGGATGGAAGGAAGGAAGACGCTATGGGTGGGGGGATGGCTGGGTGGGTGATGGATGGTTGGATGGATGGATGGATGGATGGAAGGCTGGCTGGACAGACGGATGATAGACGGATGGATGAAGGGTTGGTTTAGATGGATGGATGGATGGGTGGAGGATAGATGGTTGGTTGGACAGATGGATGGATGGATGGGAGAGGAAGAGGGAAGAGGTTGAGCTCTATCTTGGTGCAGCAAGGCCACCCCAATAACAGAATCCAAAGACCAGGTTGCTCCGAATGAAAGGAGAATAGACATTCTCAGCCGAAGGAAAACTAGAAGGATTTGTTGCCAGCAGCCCTACCAGTAAAGAATAGCTAGAAGATCTCTGAAGATTCAAAGAAATTAGAGGAAGGCCTAGAACTTCAGAGAAGAAAGAAGAGCATCCAACTGACCACATGTCTGTCGCAACAGGGGTCAATATTAAGACATGAGACCATCCTTCTCAGGTGTTTCTTAAAATCCTGTTTGATAGGTGAATCAAAACTGATAACCTCTGATGTGGGACTCAACATTTGCAGAGGAAATACTTAAGGCAACTGTACTTAGAAGGTGGGTCAGGCAGCAGAAGATCTAAGTAAAAAGACGCTTCCTCCTCTTCACTCACATCATGAGAAGCCTGGGATCTCCTTTCTCCATGATGGAGCATCCCCCAGCCAGCAGGGACCCCCACAGTGAGGGGGGTGATGTGTGTGTCTTGTGATACCCAGAGTCTCTCTCTGTCCTTCTCTGTCTTTCCCCCTCATTGTAAAACACACTTCTCCTCTCCACATTCCTGTAGTCAAATCTGCTTTCTGATGCCCCGATAACGCGAGAGGGGAGTCTAAGAGCGGGGCTGGGAGGTTGCCCTGCCCTCTCTCTGCGACTGGGTGAGCAGTTTCTGCATCCTGGCGTTGGGTGGGGGGAGGGTGCCATATTCACCCACCCTTTAGATCTCCCAGTCTTCTGGACCCTTTGTAGATGGCATGTCCTGACCCAGAAGCGAGACGCCCAGCCAATCAAGCACTAAGTGGAGTGTGTGTTGTTGAATCGTGTCCGACTCTTTGATGGACTATAGCCCTCCGGGCTCCTCGTCCATGGAAACTTCCAGACGAGAATACTGGAATGGGTGCCCATTCCCTTCTCCAGGGGATCTTCACAGCCCAGGGATGGAACTCGGTTCTCCTGCATTGCAGGCAGATTCTTTACCATCTGAGCCTCCAGGGAAGCCTCAGCCCTAGATGGTGGTTGTAGGCATTTAGAGGGAATTTCTGTCCCCCTGGGTTTTCCTCTAGGCAACCCCCCCCCCCCCACATCCCAAGGCTTCATGGACGGCTCCTCTGGGGGCTGGAGGAAGTGACACAGCACTGGCCAGCCAGGGCATCCCGGCTCCTGGCCATGGAGATCTGGTGCAGAAAGAAGATGGGACATGATAAGGGTCCACCAGACCTGGGACTCCTGCAGGAGCCGTTGATAGGAGAGACTTGTGCGTCACCCCTACTGATGGGGCAGGAGGATGGAAGAGAAGCCGGAACCACTGGGGACGGCCTCGTCATCACGGAGGAAGGAAGTGCCTGGGAGCAGAGACAAGACCCTGACCCCAGATGCTGGCTGGGCCCAGACCCAGCGTGCACAGGCCTTGCCGGGGTGTCAGGACTCTCACTTTACAGACCGGAGCCGGCACAAGCAAAGAATGAAATTCTACAAGGGTGTCCTGCCCATGGGATCTTCCAGATTCTGCATCTGGGCTCTGATCCCTGGACAGGCTTGTCCAAATGAGCCACTTTCTGCCCCTGGCCCTCCCTCATCACTTCACCCCATGTCGGTGGTGAGGAGCTAAAGCTAGGAGGGCCGGATGAAACCCTGGATATCAGTTTTACGTGAATTTCAGATGAACAATCAATAATTTGTTGCTGTTGTTCAGTCGCTAAGTTGTGTCTGACTCTGTGATCCCATGGACTGAAGCATGCCAGGCTTCTCTGTCCTTCACCGTCTGGAGTTCACTCAAACTCATGTCCCTTGAGTCAGCAATGCCATCCAACCATCTCATCCTCTGTCGTCCCCTTCTCCTCCTGCCTTAAATCTTTCCCAGCATCAGGGTCGTTTCTAATGAGTCAGTTCTTCCCATCAGGTGGCCAAAGTATTGGAGCTTCAGCTTCAGCATCAGTTCTTCCAATGAATATTCAGGGTTGATTTCCTTTAGGGTGGACTGGTTTGATCGCCTTGCAGTCTAAGGGACTCTCGAGAGTCTTCAGCACCACAATCCAAAAGCATCAATACTTCAATGCTCAGCCTTCTAAAATAATTTTTTAGTATGTCTCAAATATTGCATGGGACATACTTATACTGAAAAAAAAAGAGACAAAGCTTTGCTTATCTGAGATTCAAATTTAACTAGGCCTGCTGATCTTTCTTTGCTAAATTTGACAACACTATCTAAGCAGGGAGGGAAAAGACAGCAAGAAAGCAATCCGCCTTTCTAGGAGAAGGCAGGGCAAGGGGGGCAGGTGGTGAGCAAAAATAAAAAGAGAAAGTCACTCAGTCATGTCTGACTCTTTGCGACCCCATGGACTATAGCCTGCCAAGCTCCTCTGCCCATGGAACTCTCCAGGCCAAAATAGTGGAGTGGGTAGCCGTTCCCTTGGATTCACAACAAGGTTCTACTGTATAGCACAAGGAACTGTGTTCCACATCCTGTGATAAACCATAATGGGAAAGAACATTAAAAAGCAATGTACATGTTTTTAAATATACATGTGTGTGCATGACTGAATTACTGCTGGGGACCTTCCCTACCCAGGGATTGAGCCTAGGTCTCCTGCGTTGCAGGGCAGGGGGATGGGTGCTGAGAGGCAGTCTCAAAAAAATAATCTTCCCCAGTTCCTGCCAGAGTACCCACATCATCCATAGAGACAGTCATCACGACTCTTTGGCCTCTGGGTCAAGTGACAATTTGACCTGAAGAGAAAGCACATCAACCATCAACATTTTAGTATAAGTTAGTTAATGAAGTTGTGCATTTACTCATAGTCAGCTATGCTGTAGCGAAGAGGCTCCAGGGAGGGAGGCACTTCATTTTTCTCCTAGAGTGTCTGTTTCTAGAGTACAAAGGATGGGGTGTAAACTGTTTCTCTGGTTCTTAACCTAGGCTGCAGAGGAGAACCAAGGGGGAAGATTTAAAAAGTCCCTCTGGCCTTGAAAAGAGCTTTGTGGTTGCTAAGGGGGAGGGGTTTGGGAGAGGAGTGCGGCGGGAGGTCGGGGTTAGCAGATGTAAGCTATTATGCATAGGAGGGATAAACAACAAGGGCCTACCATATAACACAGAGAACTATGTTCCATATCCTATTATAAACCACAATGGGAAAGGACATTAAGGAGCAGTGTACATGTATGTATGTGTGTGTGTGTGTGTGTGTGTGTGTGTGTGCGCACGCACGACTGAATTACTGCTATACCGCAGAAGTTAACACAATCCTGTAAGCCAACTATACTTCAGTTTTTTAAAAGTCCCTGTGTCCAGACCACACTTATTCCAATTAAAGCAGGGTCTCCAGGGATGGGGCTAATCATCCCACCCCAGGGGATTCCAGTGTGCAACCTGTCGACTGAAAAGATACACCGCCCAGAAGTTGAGAATTATGTTCTATTCCACGGACTTTTTAAGGACTTGAGCCTCTCAGATAGCTCTGAGGGACTGCTTTAAGAAGAACCAAAAGACAAACAAACAAAACCAGGTGCTCGCATCAAAACCTTAGACATCAAAAGATTACCATTACAGAAAAACCAGACATCTCAAGTTAATGAATTTAGCAGTTTTCTCTGTACGGGCTGATGCAGGAGTCTGGGCTTATTGAAATCACTCCTTTGATTGAATCTCAGCTCTCTGGGGCCAGCATCCTGCTTTTCTCCATCCTGAAACACCTTGGGGTGCACAGTCTGGGGTGGGCGCTGTGACTGAGGGCTTGATGGATGCAACACCCTTTGTTGACTGTGACAGGTGACATTTTTTATCCATAGCCAAATCTGAGAACCAGTGGAAGTAATGGTTCAGGGTGGAGTGTTCTAGCCTTGGTGAGGGCTGCTGTTGCTGGCAGCCTACGCTGTATCAGGATCTTTCACATGTAATAACACTCACCTGCAGGGGTTTCCCTGGTGTCTCAGAGGTAAAGAATCCACCTCCCAATGCAGGAGACATGGGTTTGATCCCCGGGTTGGGAAGATCCCCTGGAGAAGGAAATGGCAACCTCTCCAGTATTCTTGCCTGGGAAATCCCATGGACAGAGGGACCTGGTGGGCCACCATCGATGGGGTCGCAGAGTCAGACATGACTCAGTGAGTAAGCAACTAGGTTTTAAAAGAAAAAAAACTACTCAATTTCCTCCAACAGCCCGGCAAGGCAGGCATTGCTCATCTCGCCCCTCTCACAAGGTGCAGACTCAGAAAGTTGACGGCCCTGACTCAAAGTCACACAGCAGGTCAAAGGCCTGAGGATTCTCTGCCAGGTTGGCCTGACCCCAGAGCCCTTCCATCATCCTGCCTCTGGGCTGTGCAACTTTGGATGCGTGCCTTCCCCTCTCTGGTCCCGCCCTCCCTCGTCTATAAAACAGGGCTAGAGGATGATGCATCAGCAAGCGTTGGTACGCAGTTCTGTCTGCCTAGGATGACAGGGCATTAAGGAGGGAAAGGCCCTCCTAACGTGCAAATGAAAGTCACTCAGACACGTCCGACTCTGCAACTGCATGGACTACACAGTCCATGGAATTCCCCTGGCCACGATACTGGAGTGGTAGCCGTTCCCTTCTCCAGGGGATCTTCCCAACCCAGGGATCGAACCCAGGTCTCCCACATTGCAGACGGATTCTTTACCAGCTGAGCCACCACGGGAGCCCTGACGTGCAAATGGCAGGGGTCGATTCTGAGCGCCTTGGGCATGTCATCAGTGTGAAAGATGGTTTCCAAGACGGGACCCCTTGTTGGTGCAGTGAGAAGGGTCCACTGAAATAGCCTTCATAGACTTTAACAAGGCTTCCCTGGTGGCTGAGATTGTAAAGGATTTGCCTACAATGCAGGAGACCCAGGTTCAATCCTTGGGTCAGGAAGATCCCCTGGCGAAGGTAATGACCCAGTCCAGTTCAGTTCGGTCACTCAGTCATGTCCAACTCTTTGCAACCCCATGGACTGCAGCACACCAAGCTTCCCTGTCCATTACCAACTCCCAGAGCTTGCTCAAACTCATGTCCGTCGAGTCGGTGATGCCATCAAACCATCTCATCCTCCGTCATCCCCTTCTCCTCCTGCCTTCAATCTTTCCCAGCATCGGGGTATTTTCCAGTGAGTCAGTTCTTTGCATCAGGTGGCTACCCACTCCATGGAGGATTCCATGGACAAAGCAGGCTGACAGGCTACAGTCCATGGGGTCACAGAGTCAGACACAACTGAGCAACTAACACTTCAAACATCGTAAGAGGCCCACCTAAGCATGCAGTCACCCTCTGCTGAGTGAGTGAAGCTGACATTTGTCTACACCAGGCACTATTCTCCGCCCATTTTACAGATGAGGAAGTTGAGGCTCAACTAAGCATGAACAGCCAGTAGATGGAGGAGGATCTGCTGAGCCTCCCACAGTCCGCTTTTCAAGCTTCACTCTTGGCCTCACTGCATTTGTGACCTGGATGGCTTGAGGAGCAAACATTTGAGGTTTTTATGAAGTCAGAGAACAGGTTCATTTTGTTTGGGGGTTTTGGAGGAGACTTATTTTTAATTTAGAATTATTTTAGAAAAATTCTAGACTCACAGTAGTGGCAAAGTTAGCATAAAGAGGTCCTGTATCCCCTTAGCCCAGCTTCCCCCAGTGTTTACATCTTAAGTAATCCTGAGGCCACATCAAAACCAGGGAATTGAGGTCAGTCAAACATGTGTGCAATTCTGGTATTTCATCACTTGTGTGGAGCTGATGCCACCGCCACCAGGGAGATACAAGGCTGCCTCAGCACCACCTTTCCAGCCCCCACCCCCATCTCAGTCCCTGGCAGCCTGGAACCCATGACTTTCACATTTTGCAGCTGAATCCACGCACCTGTACTTGCATTTAGGAGGCAGGTCCTGAATTGGTCACTCCATGGATACCGACCTCCACCTCCTTTCTCACTAGCAGACACCCAGCCTCCATCCCCCTCGATCAGAACAGCACTCTGCCCCACCTGACACCTGCTTCCCAGCCAGCCCCGCAGTGGTGATGGGGTGGGCCCTGTGACCTGGCTCACTGGATGCAAGTGGCATCTGTTGGAAAGTTCTAAGAAAGCTTCGGCTTTGCAGATGAGAGGCCAAGGCAGCTATGAGTCCATGTCCCTGGCTTGAGAAGACAAAGTTTCGACTGAAGGCTCAGTACCCACGCTGAGACCACAAAGCCACACCACGGGGATGCCACAAGAGCCACAGAACAGCCTGGGCATCACTGGGCCCGTCACCCACTGTTGCCACTTGCTTTGTTACTGGGCACAAGAAACCCTGTACGTTTAGGCCAGAGGTTCTCAATCAAATGAGAGGGTGCTTTTGTCCCCCAGAGAAATGTAGCGACTTCTGGACATTTTTGATTATCATGACTGGGGCAAGGGGGTGTTACTGGTGCATCGTCAGTAGCGGCTGGGGACACTGTTCATCATCCTAGAACATTTAGGAACACGTGTTCCCAACAGAGAATCACGTGGCCCCAGTGATCAGAGTCTCAGACACAGAGGACACAGGCTCCTCCCCTCCCCCTCCTCCTGCACAAATATTCCAGATAATTTTTGATACAAATTCCACTTTAATGTAGAAAAAAAAACCTCGTGTACATACATAAATACCATTTAGGGGTATAAATAAAGTAAGAAAATAAAGAGATGTACATATCAAACACAATAAATTATCATAAATATCACAGTGGAAACCAAGTGCTGGAAAACGGACTCGATCTCCATGCGGCTGTTACAAGTTACCGGTGAGATTCGGGGCTTTCAGATCTTCCTTTCCCTGGCTTTGGAATTAAAGGGTCAGGACCCCAGGCGGAGGACTTGCTCTGACCTTTGCAGTGGGGGGTCAGACCCCAGAGTGCGGTGAGTGAACTGGGGGGAGGAAGCTTGTAGGGTTCCTCCTCTAAGGGGCCTCAAGTGAAAACCACACAACCCGGGATCGATTCCCAGGAAAGCCTGGCCATCGTGGCAAGAAGATGCTGCCGGGACTGGCCACGCCTCTGAACAGGCGGCAGTGTGGCCGTTCACCTTAGGGGACCAGCCTGACCCCGGGTAACTATTGACCATGTGCAGAGCACTGGTGGAGAAGGAGGGAAGAGGAGGGATGGGTAGACTGCCTTATCTGCCCTGGGGGGGTTGCCAAGGGGTCCCGTGAGGCTGTCCAACCCAGAGCCAGCCGTCACAGGGAGTTCTCAGGATCGACCCCAGCTGGAGGGGCCCCTGGGCTCCCCCTGCTCTCGGAGCTTGGTGGTACACTGCCTGCACGCGGCTACTTCCATGCTTGGGGAGGCCCAGTGGTCCTTCTTGGAGTTGAGATCTGGAAGAATTTTCCCAGGCAGTAGAATCAGATTTACCTGAGGTTTCACAAAGTTGATTACCTGCCCATGAGTTTTTAAAAAATGACTGCTTTGGAGACCGGCACGCACGACGTTTCCTGTCCTCCTCTCTTGACGACTCTTCCAGTCGAACCGTATTCTTGGAACGGTCTCCGTCACTCGATAGACGGTCACCTCCATGAGTTCGTCTTGGTCCCGCCGTGTCTGAGCAGGTTGTCCCAACTCCCCGACCCCATCCATCGTCGACCCACCCACCCCACCTTCCGAATGGTAAAATACTAGCATGTTCAGATAGGCGATCTTTGGCCGTGTCGGGTACATTTTGAAACAGATACATGTTCAAGATTTACAAAGGAGGATTTCGATGTATCTTGGACCTGAGTCCTAGTATGAACATCTTTTGGGTGAGGCGTTCGTGGAGTCCGAACCCCAGGACCAGAGGTCCCGGTCCCGACCCCCCTCTCCTGTCTCGGGGGTAATTGATATCTTCGACCCTGAGAAGTGGCTAGGGTCAAACCACCGCTCGGGCTTTCCCAGGTACGATAGACAAAAGTCCCCGTCTTTCTTTAGTCCGAAGTCCCCGAGGACCTCCAGAAGCCCAAGTCGGCCCTACCACCTGTCGTACCCGTCCTTCACTCTGTCGCCGTCCTTCGGGGACGAGAACTTGTCGACGGAGACGGACCTCGACGAGTCTCTCTGGCCCTCTGCCACGAAGGACCTGGTCATGTACAACATCGGCAGTCCGGCCTAGAGGAGGAGCTTTCGCGTTAGGAGCCGACTCATGACCCAGACGCTTCGTTTCTGTCGGGTACTCGGAGTCAGCCCCGGGGGGCCCGACCCCCCGGTCGTCTCCGTCGTCCTACTGGTCAGCGTCCGCTCGTCCGTAGGTGTGGTAACCGATTGCCGGGTGCGGTAGTCGGTTCCTACACACGGTCGAATATTTCGTGCCTCCACATACTTCGTGTATATATTTGTGTGTAGATGAATCATATTACAATGTGTGTGTGTATTTTGCGTTTCGTACACAATATAATTATATGGGTAATCTATAATGTAGTATAATTGTACGATATTTATATTGTATTTAATATATTGTAATTTATGTACAATCTGTAATTTGCATATATGATTTGTGTATGCAATCGTAACGTCCGCCTAAGAAATGGCCGACTCGGTGTTCCCTTCGGGGTTTTATATATATCTATGAATATATAAATCATACTTTCGAAAAACAATATATAATTATATGAGTAATTTATGTGTGGTGTAACTTAAGTGTACATTTATCATTACAGTGTCTTTTATGTACACATTGTAATTTGTATATATGAGTTGTATAATCTGTATTTATATACACACATAAAACATATGGAGATATGAAATATTGGAAGTTGATATGTGTGTATGAAGTCCATATAAAGTACAAAGAATGTATATTCGCAATAGCTATACATAGCTCACATAGATCGTTTGTATTTTTTCACTAAGTCACATCACTTTTTAAACTTGGTATTGTTCTGAGCAACATCCATAAAGTCACAGCCTTGACAAGCATGCATGCTTCCCTCCACAACATTAAACATATAATTATTGCCATGAAAAAGTCCCTTGTATTCCACAGGCGGTTTGGGAAACACTGCTAACTAGGTTATCCTTTTAGAACCAGTCTTTTAATTAAGAATCACGAGTAATCCAATCTGGAGCCCAGATGAAAGCATCTATTTCCCATTTAGACTCAAATGACTGTGGTCCTGAGCCTTTTGTCTGGAGCTCTGGTAAGAGAAACCTCAGTGCCTCTGGCTCCTTTATTCAGTAGCTGCCCTCCAGGCAGCCTGCCAGGACCGTGGAGATAAAGGCAGCCCCCTCCCCCCAGGCCAGGAGGAAGCCTGCACCCCGTGGGTGGCCAGAAAGTCGGAAGGCAGAACATTCAGAGTGAGCCGGTAGAGTCACCAGTGCAGAGGGTCAGTTTCTCTTCAAGACACAAGAGCCCAGCCAAAGGCAGGGTGCCAGGAGGGCTCGGCCATAAACTGCCCTGGCAAGGCACCCAGTCTCATTTCTACCCAGGCCTACAAAGGTCGCTTTACTGCAGGTGAGCTTAGATAAGACCCTGATAAGGCCTGCATCCAGTGAAGCAATATGCCCAGCTCCCGTGCGGGGGAATAAGGCCACCAGACTGAGGGGAGAAATGCAAATTTATAAACAGGGGAATTAAAATCAATCAGAGTGACTATTTCACTCTGCTGGTTCTTGGGGAGAAACTGACATCTCATTTGCCAAAGAGAGGGTGAAACGACTTCAAGTTTCTGGGAGGATGTGGATTTATTTTTTTTAATCTTCAAGTTTTGCTAAACCGTGACCACAGGACCTAGAGGCAGAACAGGATTTTAGTTGAGGGACCCTCAGTTTGGATTAGAATGATGATGGGTTAGACCCAGCCGCCCCTGCTGGGGGGGGGGCGGGGGGTGCTCTGCCCCTGAAGCCCCCACCACCCCTAAGTAAATCTCACATGGGTTGCAACTGTGGGGGCTCGGAGTGGCTTTGGGTATCAGCTTTCTTTGCCTCCTTTCTTGTCCTTTCGCGCAGGATGCCATAAAACCTGAGACAGTCAGGTTTATTTATATCTGGATAAACAGAAAAAAGGGGCACCAGAGCCACACACACACAAAAAAAAACACTGAGACACTAAAGATATCTGAGCTGCGGAAAGGAGGGCATCCTTGGAGGGCCGGTGCCCTCCCCTCCCCCTGCTGCCCCCCGGCCCCTGTCCCTGCATCCGAGCCCAGGCCCAGCAGGGCTGCACTGAGGCCCTGCGCCAGGCCGGGACCTCACACAGCCTCCGCTGCGCGCCCGGGGGGCTCAGTTTCCTTTTGAACTCTCAGCCTTTGTTCCAGCGACCAGAGAGCCAGCATCTGCACACTTCCTGCCCTCAGACGTCTCTGGCTACCTGGGCCTGCCCTCCCACGGCCACCCACAGGTGAGCCCGACTGGATGAGTGCGGCCACGAAAGTAGGACCCCAACGCGGCTGCAAAATAATCTATTTTTTAGCGGGTAAAAATTAATTTTAAAAAGCCTCTTCAATCCCAAACGTAATTTTTCTTTTGACTTAAAAAGAAATCCAAGTTGTGGATACACCCTTTTTCTTTTTTCCTCCCCAGCCACCCTCCCACCCCCGCAACCCAACACTTTAAAAAAAAAAAAAAAACTACTGCAAGTAGTGGGGGAAAGGCGAGCGCCACGCGCGCACAGGGCAAAGCCGAAAACGCCCGCGGTGGGTTCCCCGTTTAATCTCAAAGCGCCGACTTCCTCCGTCCGACTGGACCTGCCTCTAGTTCACGGGGAATGCAAAAGCGGGGCCTCACCCGTTCTCCATAAATTTACAAATTACAAAGTGGGACAGAAGAGTAATCCGGCCCTCGCCGCCTTCCCTTCCGAGTTCCACACCGGCCCGGACAGATCAAACAAGGAAAATGAACCTGACCCTGCGCGCCCCCCTGGCCCGCAGGCCCGCGCCCCGGCGCGTCCAGCCGGACCGAGACACCTACCAGCCCTTGCATCTTGCCGTCGGCGTCCATGCAGAGGTACAGCACGCTGCGCTCGCCCTTGATGGCCACGGTGCTCAGAGCGACCGCCCTGATCTCCATCAAACCTGGGCGGGAAAACAGCACAAAACTGCAGCCGGGACCCGCCGGGCCCACAACGCGTGAAAGTGGTTGGTGGGTGTACAGGCCCGTCCTCCCCAAGCCCCCAGCGTCTCTCCAAGTCTGGAGGCTCGGGATGGGAGTGGAACGCCCAGGTGCCAAGACCTGGAGTTCCCCGGAATGGGGTGGGGTGAGGGGGCGGTCCGTGGAAGCCGAAGTGGGGGAAGGGGAGGGGACCGCATCGGTGCAGTAGGTCCTCGCACCCATTGCCCCCTCCCCCAGCTCCTCCCGCAGTCGGGGTGGGGGGTCGGTGAGGGAGTAGGTCGCCAAGTGCCAAGAGCCGGGGTGCCGGGAGCGAGAAGGGGGCAAAGGGAAGAAGGGGCGCTGTGACGGGTGGGGGCCCGGCGGGCACTCACTGTGCGCGCTCTGGACCTGCGCGCAGTCCACGGCGCCGTCGGAGTGGATGCGCAGAAAGCAGCTGTAGAGGCCCTGCGGGCCCGCGGTATACAGGTGCCGCAGGCGAACCGACTCGCCCCAGCCGTAGTGCACGTGCGGCCCCGCATCCGAGAAGGCCAGGGGGCGCCCGGCTGCGGCCAGCCAGAGGCCGGCCAGGACCAGGGCGCGGGCCACGGCGCACCGGCTCGGAGCGCTCCGCATGGCACCTCCCTCGGGCTCGGAGCTCTGCGCGCAGATCTGGCGGTGAGGGTGAAGGAGGCTGGGCGGCAGCCCCGAGGCCCTGCGGGACGGAGCGTGCGGAGGCGGGGTGACCGTGCCCTTGAGACAGGAGACCGCTGCACGTTCCGGGCACTGGGCACCTCTCCAGCTCCGACGGCGCGGCGGCTGGCGGCCGGCGGCCGGCGACCTTATATAGAGCGTCTGCCCGCGATGCGAAGCTCTTATCGGGATTGCATCAGCCCTCCACCCCTTGCACACACCCACTCACACCCCGCCCCCCGACCCAGCCTTTCCCTGGGCCCCGCCCGGGTGACCCCGCCCAGATCTGGAGGAGGCCCTTTTTCGCTGGAAACTTGAGGGGAGCTCCTCCCGGCGGCGCTGGGGCGAGGCCAGGTCGCTCCCGTCTAGGCGAGTTTGATTTTGTAAAGAAATGAAGGAGACGGCGGAGCCCACCATCACCCCCGCGCCCAGGCCATAGGTTTCAACCCCCTCCCCCCCCTCCCCCGGGAATGCAGTAGTCGCCGGGTGCTGGCCGGGGCTGCGCGGAGCTGGGGTCCCGACATCAAAGACTGGGGCGGGGGACACTGAGCATTGCATCCTTCACTCCCGGTGGGAAAAACCCCGCCTCGGCTTTGGGGCCCCCTCCCCTACAATCCACATCCACTGGCTCACGCCACAATCCCAGCCCTCAAAGCCCCGGGAGTAGAGCGGTCCACTGGAATTTTATTTTCCCCCTGCAGCTCAGAGCCTCTCACGTTCTCCGGCTTTATGTTCTTCAGCTTCCTGCCTGCCCCCCGTTCCACGCCAGGACTTTGTCCCCCGGCTTGCCCAGGCGCGACCTGGGCTCTCGGAGGAACAACAGGGTCTCCCGGGCGAGCGCTAGATGGCGCTTCAGCCCGGGTATCGACCGGGCCCGGCCCGCGGCGATCCCCGGACCCGGAGCCTGGGAGGAGGGCGCCTGGAGCGGGGCAGGGTGGGCTTGCAAGCTGCAGAAGGGGAATCTGACTTTCCAGGGCGCGTAGCGCAGGGAGGCTCCTCCGTTTTTGCTGTGTCTTTCGTCGTGGGTGCTGTCCTTGGCTCCCTGAGAGCTTTCCAGGGGCTGGGCGTGCAGGTCGCGGGGCGGGGGGCGGGCAGAACAGGGGAGCACCTTACCTCGTGGGGAGGGGCAGGGCAGCAGTGGTGGGCGCTGCTTGCGGAGAGGGGCGCGTGCAGAGGGGAGGGAGAGGCACCAGGTGGGGAAACTGGGGCCACCCAGTGAAGTGGCTCCCCCACCACCTCAGACCCCACAAACAGGATGGCTTTTCTGATGAGGCTCAGAAAAAGACCACATCCGGAGAATGCCCCTGCGGGCAAGAGAGGGGTCCTTCTAGGGATCAGTGTTTGGCTCAACACTGGTTCTTTCTCATTATTCCTTCAACCACCTGCCCCCCAACTCCAGGATGTGGGGCTCTAAGGAGCCACACTGGCTGAGCCCAGGGGCGCCGGGGGAGGGCCCACAATGGAGAGACAGGGAGAGAAAGCCATGCCAGGCCTGATGAATTTCAGTGAGTAAAGACCACGTTCATACCCCAGCCAGTGACTGGCATTAATGACGGAGCGCGCAGAAAATGTCACCAGGAAAGTCTTTACAAAAAAAGACATCATCTCGAAAGCTTTATGGGCCAGAGACCCCCACGCTGAGTGTCTTGGTTCAGAAAGCCGGGGCTTCTGTTAAATCTAATTACTTCCCCCCTGTGGCTTTAAATCGACAGCAACTCCTATTAAACTTAATTACCCTCCCCTGCAGCTTTCGTTGTAAAGACCCTGGATAAATGCAGGGCATTGAAGAGGATGGCAGAGGGTGCACTGGGGGGCATGCCCCAAATCTGGCTGGGGGAGGAGGGGAGGCGGCCTCTGGTTCCACCCCCAATGGCTCTGCTGCCCCTCCTAAGGCCACAGTGGGCAGAGAGAGGCCCGCCCCCCACCCCCTCGGCCCCATCCAGGAGCTCAGGAAGCTGGGAGAGGCCTGGGCAGCTCCCTGCATCCAGGCCCTGCTCTGAGCACCTTCTGCCCTCCCCCAGTGAACAGTTCTCAGTTCAGTTCAGTTGCTCAGTCGTGTCCGATTCTTTGCCACGCCGTGGACTGCAGCACACCAGGGCTCCTTGTCCATCTCCAACTCCCAGAGTTTACTCACACTCGTGTCCATCGAGTTGGTAATGCCAATGAACAGATAGGGGGCCCCAGAGTGACCTGGGGGTGCCCGAGTCAGAGCGCCAGAGTGGCCCAAGGTTGCACAGCTTTTAAGTGGTGAACCCAGGCTGTCAGGCTTGTAAATCTAGGTCCAGCTGCATTTCAGGGATGCTGTGTGGCCTCCTAAAAGGGGCGAAGGTCCCAGGGTCAGACCCTCAGCAGCACGGATCACGCCCGGCTACTCCCTGGGCAGGTCATGAACCCGCTGGGGCTTCTTGCCTCCTTATGCCTGCTTCAGCCTTGTCTGGAGTCACACTGGAGCGTGGACAGACAGTGCTTCAGATACAGTTCACAGAGAAGGACAACCATCTGCCCAGGGGCTGCTGCTTATGTGGAATGTTGTGGTCAGAGCAGTGCTCGGCAAGTTTTGGTGATTAATCCGTGCTACATGTGAGGAAACTGAGGCTTACAGACTTGGCCAGGCAGCCAGCAAGGGTTGACACCCCAGGTGGTTGGCCCCAGTGCCTGTGCGCTGGCTTGCTGGTACCCCCCGGTCTGTGTCAATCCTAAAGGAAATCAACCCTGAATTCTCCCTGGAAGGACTGATACTGAAGCTGAAGCTCCAACACTTTGGAGCCTTTTTCACTAGAAAAGACCCTGAGGCTGGGAAAGATTGAAGGCAAAAGGAAAAGGGGGCAACAAAGGATGAGATGGTTAGACAGCATCACCGACTCAGTGGACATGAATTTAAGCAAACTCCAGGAGACAGTGAAGGACAGGGAGCCTGGCGTGCTGCAGCCCATGGGGTCGCGAAGCGTCTGAACTGACTTAGTGGCTGAACAACTGGTGTGTGCGGTTGGAGGAAGCGGGGAAGCGCAGAGGAAAGGCGGCGCTGGTCGGCGGGCGGCGCTGTTGCCCACTGTGATGCTCTCCAGGTGAGAGCCTGATGGAGGTGAGGACCAACCGGCTGGCTGCTCACTGCAGACCCCCGCCCCCTGCAGACCCCCGCCCCCTGCAGTCCCCTGTGCTGGGTGGGGCCGGTTTTCAGTGTTCAGGCTGCGTTAGATTTGGTCTAGGTGGCTGAGCCGTCTGACTCACGCCGGTGAGTGGAGTGGACAATGCAAGCCAGGTCCAATCCCCGCCATGCCCCTGTCATCCCTACGCAGGGCCCCAGGGGTCTCAGGCCCAGACGGCCAGAAGAGCTTGGCTTGGCGGCTTTGTTCTGGATCTGATGTTAGCTGCCCTTTTAAACCGCCCTGAACCTTTCTCCTGGGGTCTCCCCTCTTTATCTGGGCTTGTTGGTTTTGTTCTTATGGTGGTCAATTTCCATTGTTTCTAAACCCACATCCCAACAGCTACAAAGATCTCTTTTAGCTTGACTTCCAGGCTTTGCATTGTAAAGGTAATCCCTTTTCTTTTTACTTTTCGGTTCGAAATTTACGTTACAATGTCTGACATGCCTTCTTAAATACACAAGCACTTCTCTGTGCTCATCCCGGAGAAGTACTTTGTAATTACATAAACGTCTGGGAGTTGGTAAAAAAAAAAAAAAAGAAAGAAAAGAAAGAAAAGAAAATCTTCATCAATAAAAAATAAGAACTTAGGGGACAGAAAAAATGGTGAGGTCTTGGATGGGAGTGGAGGGGAACAAGCCATACAATGAGTTCTGGACCTCCCTGAGACTGGAACTCTGGGTAGGGTAGGGGGCATCTGAGTCTTCAGTTCACTTCAGTCGCTCAGTCGTGTCCGACTCTTTGCGACCCCATGAATCGCAGCACGCCAGGCCTCCCTGTCCATCACCAACTCCCGGAGTTCACTCAGACTCATGTCCATCGAGTCCGTGATGCCATCCAGCCATCTCATCCTCTGTCATCCCCTTCTCCTCCTGCCCCCAATCCCTCCCAGCATCAGAGTCTTTTCCAATGAGTCAACTCTTCCCATGAGGTGGCCAAAGTACTGGAGTTTCAGCTTTAGCATCATTCCTTCCAAAGAAATCCCAGGGCTGATCTCCTTCAGAATGCACTGGTTGGATCTCCCTGCAGTCCAAGGGACTCTCAAGAGTCTTCTCCAACACCACAGTTCAAAAGCATCAGTTCTTCGGCGCTCAGCCTTCTTAGCCTGTGATATTTTTGCTAGAATCTACCCAGGTGGCGCTAGTGGTAAAGAATCCCCCTGCCAATGCAGGAGACAAAAGAGACAGGCTCAGTCCCTGGATTGGTGCTTGTTGGTTTTGTTCTTATGGTGGTCAATTTCCATTGTTTCTAAACCCACATCCCAACAGCTACAAAGATCTCTTTTAGCTTGACTTCCAGGCTTTGCATTGTAAAGGTAATCCCTTTTCTTTTTACTTTTCGGTTCGAAATTTACGTTACAATGTCTGACATGCCTTCTTAAATACACAAGCACTTCTCTGTGCTCATCCCGGAGAAGTACTTTGTAATTACATAAACGTCTGGGAGTTGGTAAAAAAAAAAAAAAAGAAAGAAAAGAAAGAAAAGAAAATCTTCATCAATAAAAAATAAGAACTTAGGGGACAGAAAAAATGGTGAGGTCTTGGATGGGAGTGGAGGGGAACAAGCCATACAATGAGTTCTGGACCTCCCTGAGACTGGAACTCTGGGTAGGGTAGGGGGCATCTGAGTCTTCAGTTCACTTCAGTCGCTCAGTCGTGTCCGACTCTTTGCGACCCCATGAATCGCAGCACGCCAGGCCTCCCTGTCCATCACCAACTCCCGGAGTTCACTCAGACTCATGTCCATCGAGTCCGTGATGCCATCCAGCCATCTCATCCTCTGTCATCCCCTTCTCCTCCTGCCCCCAATCCCTCCCAGCATCAGAGTCTTTTCCAATGAGTCAACTCTTCCCATGAGGTGGCCAAAGTACTGGAGTTTCAGCTTTAGCATCATTCCTTCCAAAGAAATCCCAGGGCTGATCTCCTTCAGAATGCACTGGTTGGATCTCCCTGCAGTCCAAGGGACTCTCAAGAGTCTTCTCCAACACCACAGTTCAAAAGCATCAGTTCTTCGGCGCTCAGCCTTCTTAGCCTGTGATATTTTTGCTAGAATCTACCCAGGTGGCGCTAGTGGTAAAGAATCCCCCTGCCAATGCAGGAGACAAAAGAGACAGGCTCAGTCCCTGGATTGGGAAGATTCCCTGAAGGAAGGCATGGCAACCCACTCCAGTATTCTTTCCTAGAAAATCCCCATGGACAGAGGAGACTGGTGAGCTACAGTTCATAGGGTTGCAAAGAGTCAGACGTGACTGACTGAGCGACATAGCACGCTCGCACTGGGATGTGCACTCTTTTCCCCAAAGTGTTCTTAAAGCCCATTTTTCCCCGTTAGGATCATTATTCTAAAAACAGGCCTCCCTGCTAGGCCAGAAAAGGGAGGTCTTCTGTGAGCCTCAGTTTCCTCATCTGTAAAACAGAAAAAGGAACGCTGCATATTTACAGAGGCAAATGAGGGTGTGTGACAGACGGCTTATCTTTGCCATGCTTATTATTTATTTTAAGCTGTAACAGTAACACTAAAGAGACCCATCTAACCTCCAGTGACAGACCTGGCTGTGGGTGCCCGAGGCGGGAGAGGAGGTGGATCTGCTGGAAGGGATGCCTTCTGGAACGAAAGGACAGGCCGTGACGTTTGTCCAAACGGCGACATCTTATTTTAAATTAAGCCTCAATATAGTTGATATCTAACATTTTCATTGCAAAAATAGGCCTTGTTCCTGGTAGAAAATATGGAAAACACAGCAAAGCACAAAGGAAAATTTTGAAACCTGGAATATCATGACCCCATTCTGAGTCACCATTTTTAATTGGGTGAATTTCTCCCTCAGACTTTTGAAAGTGTATACGTATCTTTTTCTTTTTATTTTAAAGTATTTGAATTGTATCCTCCTGTTACCAACTTGTGATCCAACTGTGTGGAACACAACGAACTGTGGAAAATTCTTCAAGCGATGGGAGCACCAGACCACCCGACCTGCCTCCCGAGAAACCTGTACGCAGGTCAGGAAGCAACAGTTAGAGCTGGACACGGAACAACAGACTGGTCCCAAACTGGAAAGAACTACGTCCAGGCTGTATATTGTCACCCTGCTTATTTAACTTATATGCAGAGTACATCACGTGAAATACTGGGCTGGATGAAGCACAAGCTGGAATTAAGATTGCCTGGAGAAATATCAGTAACCTCAGATATGCAGATGACACCACCCTAATGGCAGAAAGCAAAGAGGAACTAAAGAGCCTCTTGTTGAAAGTGAAAGAGGAAAGTGAAAAAGCTGGCTTAAAACTCAACATTCGAAAAACTAAGATCATGGCATCTGGTCCCATCACTTCATGGCAAATAGATGGGGAAACAATGGAAAAAGTGAGTGTCTTTATTTTTTTGGCTCCAAAATCACTGCAGATGGTGACTGCAGCCATGAAATTAAAAGATGCTTCCTCCTTGGAAGGAAAGTTATGACCAACCTAGACAGCGTATTTAAAAAGCAGAGAAATTACTTTGCCAGCAAAGGTCCATGTAGTCAAAGCTATGGTTTTTCCAGTAGTCATGTATGGATGTGAGAGTTGGACTATAAAGAAAGCTGAGCGCCGAAGAATAGATGCTTTTGAACTATGGTGTTGGAGAAGACTCGAGAGACCCTTGGACTGCAAGGAGATCGAACCAGTCAATCCTAAAGGAAATCAGTGCTGAATATTCGTTGGAAGCTGAAACTGAACTGAAGCTGAAACTCCAATACTTTGGCCACCTGATGCGAAGAACTGATTCATTGGAAAAGACTCTGATGCTGGGAAAGAGTGAAGGCAGGAGGAGGAGGGAGTGACAGAGGATGAGATGGTTGGATGATATCACCGACTCGATGGACATGAGTTTGAGCTAGCTCTGGGAGTTGGTGATGGACAGGGAGGCTTGGCGTGGTGCAGTCCACAGGGTGGCAAAGAGTCGGACACGACTGAACAACTGAACTGAACTGTTACCAGCTTGGGCTTCTAGGTGGCGCTAGTGGTAAAGAATACCCCTGGCAATGCAGGGGACCCAGGAGACTTGGGTTTGATCCCTGGGTCAGGAAGGTCCGCCTGGAGGAGGGTACGGCAACCTGTTCTTGCCTGGAGAATCCCATGGACAGAAAGCCTGGTGGGCTACAGTCCACAGGGTGGAAAAGAGTCAGACAGGACTGAAGCAACTTAGCGTGCACGCACGCACATTACCAGCTTGCTGTAAACATGCCCTGTGGCATCAGATGGCCTTCTGCACGTGGCATCTCTTGGTGCCCGTAAACCTGAGTGAGATACCCCAGGGCGTGCAGTCCTTCCCCTGTTGCTGTCTGTTTAGCTTGTTTCCAATTTCCCCGCCCACATCACACAGGGGAGGACGTCCGTGGAGGCATATCTCACAACTGTCTACTCTCGGAAGGGGAATCACTGGACTCTGTTTCCAGTGGATCCCGTCAGCATGAGGCCACTAGGTCAGCGCAGGCTGTGGGGACTTCCTCCTGGAATTAGGGAACTACCCTGCTCTGTGCACGCTGAGGGAGGTACGCCTTCCTGCAGACGCCATCAGGGCCAGTCTGCTCTTTGCTTTTTAAAAAAAATATAAATATATTTTGTTGTTGTTGTTGAGGTATAGTTGACCTGCAGTGTTTCTGGTGCACAGCAAGGTGATGCAGTGGTGCCTATATACATACGTTATTTTTAAAATCATTTTCCATAATAGGTTATTATAAGATATTGACTATAGTTCTCTGTCCTATATAGTAAACCTTTGCTGCTCATTACATATCTATTTTTTACATTGAAATCTAGCATTCTATTCATACTAAGTCAAGCAAGTGGAATCAAAATGTCATAATTGTTTTAGTTAGGCAGAAATTCATCAGTTCAGTTCAGTCGCTCAGTTGTGTCCGACTCTTTGTGACCTCATGGACTGCAGCACGCCAGGCCTCCCTGTCCATCACCAACCCCCAGAGTTTACTCAAACTCATGTCCATCGAGTCGGTGATGCCATCCAACCACCTCATCCTCTGTCGTCCCCTTCTCCTCCTGCCTTCAGTCTTTCCCAGCATGAGGGTCTTTTCCAGTGAGTCAGTTCTTCACATCAAGTGGCCAAAGTATTGGAGTTTCAGCTTCAGCTGAAAATTTGTAAGTGTTCTATTTGGGGCCCTACCACGCAGCGTGTGGGTTCTTAGCTCCCCAGCCAGGGATGGAACCTGTGCCCGCTGCATTAGGCGCACGGAGTCTTGACCACTGAAGCGCCGGGGCTGCCCCATTGGGTGAGCCTGACACTGTGTTTAAGTCGCGGCCACCACCAGTGGTCGCCGAGGGGGCAGACTTGCTGGGATCGGCAGCCTCTCTTGCTGTTGGTTCAGACTGCTCACTCTCTCATCCTCACCCCCAGGGCTTGAGACCACCAGCTGGCCAGCTCCACTCCCCCACCCCATGTCAAGTGGGGCCTGGGTGAGGTTGCACCTTACTTTTGTTATTTGCAAGAACAGGAGGGGGCAGGGTTTTCCTGGGATGGATGAATTCCTGCCTGTTTGGCCATAGAGGTGATTTCTGCCTGAGAATTCTGTTTTCTCACTGCCTCTATCATCAAAACAGAGATGTGTTCCAGTGGAAAAGATTTTGACCCATTAGCATAGTGTTGTAAAAATGCAGCGACGCCGTAAATGTGACACAGTGAAAGAGACAGTAGCCTGATGAGAAAACAGCAACCGTGCTAGTTCTGACAGCCTGAAGATAAAGTTGAAATACTGAATTAGAAAGTACCGGGACCCCAGGCTGCCAACCCAGCGTCCACCAATTGACTGTCCTTCAGACTTGATATACAAAATAGTTTTGGTTTTTTTTTTGGCCTTTCTCCAGAACAGCAACAACAGATGCATTTTCTCTTCCTGCTTTCAAAGGTTTGGGAAATCCTGAGAGATGCACAGCCAGCCCAGTTGTTGAATGCCTGTCACATACCATAGCCTTAGCTCGACGGACCTTTGTTGAGACATTACTTTGCCAACAAAGGTCCGTCTAGTCAAGGCTATGGTTTTTCCAGTTGTCATGTATGGATGTGAGAGTTGGACTATAAAGAAAGCTGAGCACAGAAGAATTGATGCTTTTGAACTGTGGTGTTGGAGAAGACTTGAGAGTCCCTTGGACTGCAAGGAGATCCAACCAGTCCATCCTAAAGAAGATCAGTCCTGGGTGTTGAAGCTGAAACTCCAAATCTTCCGGCACCTGATGTAAAGAGCTGACTCATTTGAAAAGACCCTGATGTTGGGAAAGATTGAGGGCAGGAGGAAAAGGGGACAACAGAGGATGAGATGGTTGGATGGCATCACCAACTCAATGGGCATGAGTTTGGATAAACTCCAGGAGTTGGTGATGGATAGGGAGGCCTGGTGTGCTGTGGTTCATGGTGTCGCAGAGTCAGACACAACTGAGCGACTGAACTGAACTGAACTGAACTGAACGGAACGGAACTGCTGGTTTTGGTGATGCCGGTGATGGTGATCCTGGTGATGGGATGAGGACGGGACTGGGGGTGGCAGGCACTTAGGAAATGCTTGGTACCTGCCAGCAAGTGTGCTGGGCATGTTATGTTCTCACCTTTGATTTTCATAGTGCCCATTATGTTTTTATTGGAGTCTAGTTGCTTTACGATGTGTTTACTTCAAATATATGGCAGTGATTCGGTTATACGTATACATGTATCTATTCTTTTTCGGATTCTTTTCCCAATTAGGTTATTACAGAGTACTGAGTGCCCTGTGTTACACTGTGGGTCCTGGGTGATTATTTCATGACAGTAGTATGTATATGTTAATCCCGAACTCCTAATGTGTCCTCCCCAGCCTCTTCCCCCTTGAGAACCATGCGTTTGTTTTCTGTGTCTGCAAGTCTGTTTCCGATTTGTAAACGAGTTCTTTTGTATCATGGTTTTTAGAGTCCACATATAAGAGATGTCATATGACCCTTGTCTTCCTCTGTCTCCCTTAATGTGATCGTTTCTACATCCATGCATGTTACTGCAAATGACATTATTTCATTCTTCTTCATGGCTACGTAATTCTCTTCTCTACACACACACACACACACACACACACACACACACACATATCACATCTTTTTAATCCATTCATTTGCCACTGGACACTTAGGTTGCTTCCATGTCTTGGCACTTGTGAATGCAAAGGACCCATTTTAAAGATGTGGGAAGTGGGGGACTCAGAAAGTGCTTTGCCCAGAGACACAAATAATAAACAGCAGAGTTTGGATTTGAATCCAGTGCTGTCTGAACTCAGGTTATAAAACTCTTAATTATTCCGCTATCTTTTTGAAGAACAGAAAGAAGGGAAAACCAGAAGCAGACTCTCAGAAAGTGGAGAGGCCTGCCCAAATTCAGAGGCTGGGCCAGGGCCAGGACCCTGCCTGGCGATTCCTTAGCCCATCACTTGTCTAGCTATTTCCCGAGAGTGGTCGTTTGAGCCCCTGGGTTGATTCCAGGCAGGAGAGTAAGAGAGATTCCGCCACCCTTCAAAGTTGCCCTGGCTCAGTCACTCCTGGGCCTTGGGGTCATTGCGGCTCTGTCTCTGCCCCCTCCTGGACACGGCTCCTTGGACCTTGTGCAGATTCCGACACAAAGTCAGTGGTCAAGAAATATCACTCAAATCATTTACAGGAGCCACGAGGTGTTCACGTGCGCCGTGAATTCACCGAATTGGACTGTTTGTCTATCCTTTCCTTGTTCATTCTGTCCATCCTTCCTTCCACCTTTCCCTGGCTTTCATCACCCTGTCAGTTTTTTATTCATCCGCCAGCCCTTCTGAGCATTTCTGATGGGTCAGACCTCCTGTATCAGACGCTCTTCCTGCCCTACGGTTCCCTGGAGTCAGGGCTTCCCCCACAGCTGGAGGTGTGCTTGGGGTATCCAGAGATGCAGGCAGGGAGGCATTTCAGGGTTGGCATTTCAGTCACAGGGTGGTTTGGGCCCACCAGGTAGCGTAAATGAGAATTTTCTCAAATGTCCAGAGCAGGATAGCCCCCTGTACCATAATTACACTTCGGAGAGCACTGCTGGACCCTGAGATGTCTGCTGTCGTGTTCATCATTGTCCGAGGAATGCTGGGATTCCTCTTGAAGACAAACTGATGAGAGAAGCCCACCAGTGTTACGGGGAGGAGGAATGGCGACTTTACCCGCGGTCAGACCCAGTTCCTGTGCCTCGGAGACCTCATCTCTGGGGGACGGTCTGCAGTTTCCACCTTTATTGTGCAGAATTCCTGCAGCAGTGAGCCGGCTTTTGACCCATTTGGCAGATTAGAGACGGAGCCTCAAAGCCAGGCTGAAAGACCCACTGATGGGTGAGGGAACCACGAGCGGGTTCTGGGAAAGGAACTGAATGAGGGCTCCTGGGGGGCTCAGGGATGGTCTCCTCCTTCCTGGCCCAGCTGCCCCCCAAGCCTGGCCGGACACCTTGAGTCAGGATGGATACTCCCTGATGCTAAGCTTATGCGTGCTAAGTCGCTCAGCGGTGTCCGACTCTTTGCCACGCTATGGCCCATAGACCGCCTGGCTCCTCTGTCCATGGTGATTCTCCAGGCGAGAACACTGGAGTGGGTTGTCGTTTCCTCCTCCAGGGGATCTTCCCAGCACAGGGATTGAACCCAAGTCTCTTGTATCCCCCGCATTGGCAGCGGCGTTCTTTACCAGTGAGCCACCTGGGGAGCACCCAGGACATTGAATGTGTTGTCCTAGCTCATCTGAAATGGGTGAGCTCAGAATTCTGAGGCTGGACAGGACCAGCAAGACAGTTTCCTAGAAAATCCTCATCCCTAAATGAACAAAATAAAAACTAGGGAGGGGAAAGGATGGGCCCAGAGACCTCCAGCCAGTGGACAGAAGCGAGGGGACAGTAACTTTTTCCATACTTTTATTTTAAAATTTAAAAGTTTATTTATTTATTTGGCTGCACTGAGTCTTAGGTGCATCATGCGGGATCTTTATTTTCAGCATGTGGGATCTATTTCCAGGGGTCAGATTGGAGCCCCCCTGCATTAGGGGTGCAGAATCTCAGCCCATGGACTGCCAGGGAAGCCCCCAGGAACATAGTCTACTATAGTGAGGTTCCTTCTGCTCCTCCCCCCAAAAAAAGCACACACAGTCTAGTGTGACATTGAATCAGTAATAAGTCTTTAAAAAAAGAACCCTCTGCCCCCCAACACACACACACTCTGAACACCCCTGCCCAGGGCCTTCACCTGCTGGTCCAGCATTTAAGATCCTGAGCATCCAGTGCAGAGGGGCTGGGTTTGATACTTGACTGGAGAACAAAGATCCTGCATGCCATCAACAAGTTAAAATTTTTTTTTAATTAAAATAAAGAGGGAAGAGTACTGCCAAAAGAAAAGAATTAAACAAACAAACAACACCTGCTCAATCGTATTTCAAGAGAACACCATACTTGGAAAAGACCTCTGCACCTCAGTGTTCATAGCAGCACTATTTACAACAGGCAGGACGCGGAAGCAGCCTAAGCTTCCTCTATTGACAGAGGAATAAATAAAAAGACGTGGTATATATACCTGATGGGATGCTACTCAGCCATGAAAAATGAAATATAGCCGTTTGCAGCATCCTGGATGGACCTAGAGATGATTGTACTAAGTCAATCAAAAAGAAAAAGACAAATATCGTATGAATCATTTATATATGGAATCCAAAAAACGGTGCAAATGAGGGAATTCCCTGGCAGTCAGGGCTTAAGACTCAGTGTCTGTGGCCTGGGTTCAGTCCCTCATCAGGGAACCAAGTTCCTCAAAGCTGGGAAGCAAGGCCAAAAAAAAAAAAAGATACAAATGAACTTATTTACAGAAGAGAAACAGACTCACAGACTTAAAAAATAGATTTATGCTTACCAAAGGGGAAAGGTGGGGGAAAGGGTAAATTAGAAGTTTGGGATTAACATGCACACATCAGTATACATAACATAGCTGATCATCAAGGACCTACTATATAGCAGAGGAGACTCTATTCAATAACCGGTACGGGAAAAGAATCTGTGAAAGAAGAGACATAAGTCGCGTGTGACTTTTTGCGGACCTGTGGACTGTAGCTCGCCAAGCTCCTCTGTCCATGGGATGCTCCAGGCGAGAATACTGGATCGGGTTGCTGTGCCTTCCTCCATGGGATCTTCCGACCCAGGGATCAAACCCAAGTCTCTCACTTCTCCTGCCTTGGCAGACAGGTTCTTTACCACGAGCGCCACCTGAGAAGCCCAGATATATGCGTACATATAACTGAATCATTTTTCTGTACCAGAAACTAACATAACATTGTGACTCAACTATACTTCAATATAAAATAAAACTCTTTTCATTAAAAAGTCTTAAACCTATCAAAATAAAGTAGACTGCTATAAAGGACATTCCTGAGACCAGTGGGGAATGTGAATGTGGACCGTCTGTTGGTTAACAGTCTGTGATGGTTCAATTTCCTGAGTTTGCTCCTTGTCTTGTGGTTCTGTAGGAAATGTCTTAGCTTGCAAAGTATTTAGAAATAAAAGTGTCCCATCCACAGCTAACTTTCAAATGGTTCAGAAAAACATGTGTGCAGGAGAGTAAGGAGGTACTTCCCAGGTGGCTCAGGGCTAAAGAATCGGCCTGCAAGGCAGGAGATGTGGGTTCGATCCCTGGATGGGAAGATCCCCTGGAGGAGGGCATGGCAACCCACTCCAGTATTCTTGCCTGGGAAAGCCTATGGACAGAGGAGCCTGGTGGGCTGCAGTCTGTGGAGTCACAAAGAGTCGGACACGACTGAGCTCACACACAGGAGAGTAAGGACACAAACGTGGCAGACACCAGCAACTGTGGAGGAAGCGGGGAATGGGGGTTTCTGATGCTGTTCTGGAAGCTTCTCTGGAGGTTTGGAATTTTTCAAAAGTAAACATAGAGTGGGAAGCCCCACCCACCTGCCTGGAACCCACTCATGGCTTCTCATCCAGCCAGTGACTGACCCACTGAGGAGAGGTTTCCAGCCCCCAACCAGGTTCCCAGACTGCAGCAAGAGTGCTGTGATTCCCCATGACTGCCATCATCACACCATTTTCCAGAGCGGGAAACAGGTCCAGGAGGCCACGTGGCTGACCCACGGTACCACGCAGGCGCAGCGCCAAGAGGGGGTGGAGAAGTCGGGCTATTTTGGGTCCTCCAGGGGCGTGTCTCAAAGGGGAAAGGTGGGGGAAAGGGTAAATTAGAAGTTTGGGATTAACATGCACACATCAGTATACATAACATAGCTGATCATCAAGGACCTACTATATAGCAGAGGAGACTCTATTCAATAACCGGTACGGGAAAAGAATCTGTGAAAGAAGAGACATAAGTCGCGTGTGACTTTTTGCGGACCTGTGGACTGTAGCTCGCCAAGCTCCTCTGTCCATGGGATGCTCCAGGCGAGAATACTGGATCGGGTTGCTGTGCCTTCCTCCATGGGATCTTCCGACCCAGGGATCAAACCCAAGTCTCTCACTTCTCCTGCCTTGGCAGACAGGTTCTTTACCACGAGCGCCACCTGAGAAGCCCAGATATATGCGTACATATAACTGAATCATTTTTCTGTACCAGAAACTAACATAACATTGTGACTCAACTATACTTCAATATAAAATAAAACTCTTTTCATTAAAAAGTCTTAAACCTATCAAAATAAAGTAGACTGCTATAAAGGACATTCCTGAGACCAGTGGGGAATGTGAATGTGGACCGTCTGTTGGTTAACAGTCTGTGATGGTTCAATTTCCTGAGTTTGCTCCTTGTCTTGTGGTTCTGTAGGAAATGTCTTAGCTTGCAAAGTATTTAGAAATAAAAGTGTCCCATCCACAGCTAACTTTCAAATGGTTCAGAAAAACATGTGTGCAGGAGAGTAAGGAGGTACTTCCCAGGTGGCTCAGGGCTAAAGAATCGGCCTGCAAGGCAGGAGATGTGGGTTCGATCCCTGGATGGGAAGATCCCCTGGAGGAGGGCATGGCAACCCACTCCAGTATTCTTGCCTGGGAAAGCCTATGGACAGAGGAGCCTGGTGGGCTGCAGTCTGTGGAGTCACAAAGAGTCGGACACGACTGAGCTCACACACAGGAGAGTAAGGACACAAACGTGGCAGACACCAGCAACTGTGGAGGAAGCGGGGAATGGGGGTTTCTGATGCTGTTCTGGAAGCTTCTCTGGAGGTTTGGAATTTTTCAAAAGTAAACATAGAGTGGGAAGCCCCACCCACCTGCCTGGAACCCACTCATGGCTTCTCATCCAGCCAGTGACTGACCCACTGAGGAGAGGTTTCCAGCCCCCAACCAGGTTCCCAGACTGCAGCAAGAGTGCTGTGATTCCCCATGACTGCCATCATCACACCATTTTCCAGAGCGGGAAACAGGTCCAGGAGGCCACGTGGCTGACCCACGGTACCACGCAGGCGCAGCGCCAAGAGGGGGTGGAGAAGTCGGGCTATTTTGGGTCCTCCAGGGGCGTGTCTCTTGGAGGAACGGGAGTCACGTTGCCTCCCTGATGTCACAGGACATATTTTCCGAGGCAGCCGTCCCCTGGGCACTGACCCCAAAAGCTCTCCCGTCCTCAGAGGCTCTTCCTCACCCCTCCCTGCCGGCAGAGAGTGGCTCGGCCTGGCTTCCATCGAGAGCTCCTTTTCACTCATAAGCAATGCTGGTTTCTCTGTTTGCTTGCTTGTCTGGCTGCGCTGGGTCTTAGCTGCTGCACTTGGGACCTCGGATCTTCATTTCAGCATGTGGGATCTAGTTCCCTGACCAGAGATGGGGGCCCGGCCTCGGCACTGGGAGTGTGGAGTGTTAGCCCCTAGACCACCAGGGAAATCCCTGTGATGCTGTTTTTATAAGTCAGAAGCCATGTTTACCAACTTGGGGGCTGGGTCTCATTCCATAGTGGGGAGTCAGCCCTCTCTTTGAAGGGGGTTACCTAAGAGGCCATCCCAAGCCTAGAAAACAGGGAACAGCCGTTTTGGGAATCGGAAGGTGGTGAGAAGTCCAGCTTCAACCCAATGTTCCAGAGCATTCTGCACTGTTTATTACTGACGGTTGTCACAGTGGAGCTGAGTCCAGGCTCTGGGCCAGACACTGTGTGCATGCAGGTGTGTGTGAGTGTGTGCAAGAAGGTGTGTACTCGAGTGTGCTTGTGCGTGTACCTACATATGTGTGTGCCTGTGTGCATATGCCCCTGGGACCCGTGGCTCTGGCCGTGGCCCCCCCGGGGGGACCGTCCCCATTTCACAGCTGAGGAAATGGAGCTCAGAAAGGACCCTCGCCTCCTTCACAGAATTTACAGTACTTCTCATCAAAGGACGGTTCTGGCCGTTGCTTCCGTTTCTCCCTCTGCCCAGTGTCTGAGAGCTCCGTGGTGGGGGCCCTGGAGGTGTTGGCAGGTACTGAAGCCCCTCATCCCCACCTGGCCCTGGCGTGCATCTGACCTGATAAATGTCCACTGAGGGAAGGGGGAGAGCCTATGAGAGTGGCATCCTGAGCTGCCCAAGTCTCCGGCCCTGCCTTTCTGGAAGGTCAGCAGAGACCAGAGGTATTTCTGTTTTGAGACGTTTAAACAGATGCTCCAACCTCAGCTCCAGCTAGGGTTTCTGGCTGCACATACCACAGACCAAGGCTTAAAGATTCCATCCAGAGGCTCCCGCAGCGGGCCAGGGACCAGCCCTGGGCCCAGCTTCCCCACCTAGGAAATGGGACAAGACTCGCCTGTAGAGGTGGGCCCCTGGGGTGGGCCCCAGGCCCCAGGCTTGTCTGGAGGGCTGGTGCCCACCCCCAGCACTGCTGCCGAGCGGCTCCCAGGCCAGCCAGCCTGCACCTCACCGCTCGGTCCACAGGAGCTGGTTGCAGCCTTCCCTCCATCCCAAGATGGCCCGTGAGATCCCAGGAGACCTGACCCTTTGTGTCTGGTCTGAGTCTCGTTTCCCCACAGTCTACAGGACGCAGCCCCTTTCTGCGGACAGGGAGGAGATTGACCGGGGCCTGCCAGGTACAGGCCACTCCTTCCCGCCAACCCAACCCCGCTCCGAGTGGTCCTTGGACTGGACTCGAAGGCCTGAGTCTGGCAGCAGCCCTGTGCTCACTCCAGAAGGCTGTGTAGGCACCCCTCGAGGGTGTGTGGTTATGAGGGTGTCCCCTGCAGAGCTGCTGGCCCCCGGGCAGTGGAGGGGACCCCTTCCCAGCACGGAACACCTGGCCTGTGGTGGGCGGAGCTTCCTCTTCCATCTTCAATGTCCAGTTCCCATGGTTCCTCTTGGTTCCTTCTAGAAGCTTCCTCAGGAGCGTTGGAGTGATGGGATCTGTTCGACACAAAGAAGATAAGCATGACCCCTGCACAAGGATGACACGCGAAGTCGTGAAATGTTCCCTGTTTATAATAAAGTTTTGCTTAATTCAAAAAGGAGAGAGAGAGAGATTTGGAGTAATGGGATGTGTTCCTCTTGGTCTCTGAACCAGTGGCCCAGACGAGCAGCTGGGTTGAGCTCCAGTTCCTCTACCCTTTCTGACATGAGGTTGGCAGCTGCACTGGCCACAGGGGAGGCCCCACCCACAGCCCTGAGACCACCCCCCCCCAGGCATTACAGCCACCAGCCTCCCACCAAGCCGCAGGGGATACTCCTAGGGGTGGCCCTTGGCTTCCTGTCCTCTCTGACTGCAAATCGCCTGATGGCTTTTCCAGGCACCTCTGACGGGTTAAGCTCTACCACCACGATCCAGGTCCTCACCCCTGAGTGAGGGCATAGCTGCCCTTTTAGGGGGGCCAGGGCGCTTCTGGGCAACAGCACAGGGCTCTGCATTGCCGTCCAGGGGCGACCATGCACACGACCCCAGCTGGGGTAGCTGGCACCTGCCAGCTGGTCTCTCACCCTCCGGAGCCTGGACGCCCAGGATCTCGATGTGAGCAGGGCTGGTTCTTGCCCAAGAGTCTGAGGGAGGGTCCTTCCTGCCTCTTCCAGCTCAGGGGCCTCCAAGTGTCACCTGGCCTGTGGCCGCCTCTCTCCAGCCTCTGCCTTCATCATCACGGAGCTTCTCTCTCCCCTCGTCTCTGTCTCAGATGTCCCTCTGCCTCTTTGCTATAAAGACACTTGTCACCAGATCTATTATTCACGGGGGTAAACCAGGACAGTCTCATTTCAAGTTCCTTGATTTGATTTCACCTGGGAAGAAAGAAAGTCAGTCACTCCGTCATGTCTGACTCTGTGGCCCCATGGACTGTAGCCCACCAAGCTCCTCTGCTCATGGAATTCTCCAGGCAAGAATTCTGGAGTGGGTTGCCATTTCCTCATGAGGACCTTTCGTCTAGATGAGGTCACACTCACAGGCTCTGGGTAGATACCCCTGGGGGACACAGGTCAGCTGCCCATCAGCAGGCCGAGGTCAATGCTTCCCCACACTGTCCACTGAAGCACAGTGGACCCCACCCGAGATGGCTCCTCCTTTGCCCAGAGAGAGGGCTGGTGGGTGGCCAGGTTCAGAGCGTCCTGGAGCAGAGGCAGGGGATGTACCTGTGTGTGTACCAGGGGGCGGGCACAGGCTCCTCTGGAGGGCACATGGAGAGAGCCAGGAGAGATGCCCAGGGCTGGCCAGAGAGGATCCCCCCAGGAGAGGGCTGGGCGGCCTCTCGACACCAGCTCACTAAGGGGCTTCCCTCCCAGCACCCTGGGGGCCGAAGGGTCCATTGGCCTGGCTTCCCTCTGGCCTGCCAGGTTCCCAATGCGCCCTCCCCAGGCCCCATGCACTCTGGAACACCCTGGCATAGACCCAGCAGGCCAAACCCAACAATTGGAAGCTGGGCCTCTGCGTCCCATAGCGGGCAAGGCCTGGGGAGGAAACCTGTGAATCTGAAACAGAGGGGAAGGCTGCGTGCTCAGTGCTAAACGAGCGGTCAGGTGAGCGGGGGAGCAACCAAACTCGCGGGTCCCCGATTGGAATCGTTTCCATGGGAGGCTGAGCGCACAGAGCAGGACACCGGCTGGGCACACAGAGGCTTCTGACTCTGAAAGCAAGAAGGGAAAAAAAAGAACCAAAACATGCGCCGAGCTACAGGAGAAGGATAACTCGCCCGGTTCATCGCTATTCGCCTGTCTGCTTTCTCTATCTTTGCTACACTGAAAACAGATCGTATTTAAAATCGCAACACAGAAGCTCTAGAATCGACTATTTCCGAGTCGTTGACTCGGGGCAGCAGACAAAGGATTCCTGAGGCACGGTTGAGTGACTCTGGTCGGTCAACACTATGTGACCACACGCGGGGAAGTCCGTGCGGCTTCAGTGGTCAAAGGCGTGTGGGCAGCCCAGCCTTACATGCCCCCAGGTGCTCCCTTCCTCCCAAACATCCCCCGGCCCTGGGCACAATGGCCTGGCTGCCCTGGCCCCTCCAGCCGGAACCTTCCTGCCGCTTCCTTGGAGGGTCAGGGGAGCTGCCCTCTCGGGTGGAATCTGTGCCTGCCCGAGGCTGTGACCTCCTCCCGGGGGCCAGCCTCTCGTGGCCACTTTGTGCTCACAAAGCAGGCTTTTAACTCTGTGAAATGCTTTCGCGGTTCACGACCATGCCTCCTCCCAAGGGCTCCGTGAAATTCTCAGAGACCTGTCACACCCAGCGAACCGGGAGGGCTTTGATTTAGCGGACAGATGCTTGCCAGCTGACACTCGGAGAGACTGAAGGAGGCGGGGAGAATTAAATAAGAAGTGGGGTGTCAGCTCCCAAAAGGTGGCATATCTCTGCCCTAATTCCTTGACGCCCAGTGTGGCTCAGAGGTCGGGGCTGTTAATGGGCAGGGAACAAATTGGGCGCTGCCACCTGTGGCTCTTCCAAGGGGAGATGGGGCTCCCCCTTTACAGTTCAGGGGCCGGTTTACTCTGAGCAAAGCCCAGGTGCTCCAGGGTCTGCCACTCACCTGCTTTGTGGTGCTCCCCAGCCTCTCTGAGCTTCTTCCATGATGCTGATACTTTCCTATAGGAAAGATGGATCCGAATACCGAGGCCTTAGGAGGCTTTGTTTCTCAGCTTCCTGGTCTCTGTGAGTCGGAGGGGCCTGGCCCAAGGCCACCATGCACAGTGGCCCAGGCTGTGTACTGCACAATGCCACAGATCCTGGGTTGATGCAATATGGCGATGCTGCCCGGTTAACTGTGAGGTGGGCTCAGGGGAAGCAGAGCCTCAGGAAAGCCTGCTGCCCTAGCACAACATGACACAGTGCGACTCTCATTTACATGTTCATTTACTTTCATGCTCCCCCGGCTGCCGGCTCTGGAGGTCTTGTCCATCTGAATGTCGCTGTTTCTCTAGCACCTAGCACCCACCCAGCGTGACGTAGCTGCTTGGGAAATATTTCTGGCATGAATAAAGTTAGGGTTGGTGTGTGGGGTGAAGATGGGCAAAGGGAAATTTACAAGCTACCGGCTAGCCCAGAGCTCCGGGCAGCCACGGGTGGACCAGCTTCACTCTGCATACCGTCCACCCTGGCTTCCCTGCAAGAGGGTTAAAGAAGTTGGGGGCTCGGGCTGTGGGTCACGCGGGCTCTCAGAGACAACACAGCTGCTGACCTGTGTCTGGCGGGGAAGGAGGCAGTAAAATGATGGCTTTGCTTTCCACCTGCAGCTGAGGGAAGACCCTGCGACCCCAAGCTCAGGCCTCCAGTGCAGAAGTGTATGTACAGCGGCTTCCAATTCAGGACAAACAGAAACCCAACGTGGGCGAGAAGAAAGCAAGCGGAGGAAACAGAGCAGGCGGCAGCGGCGCCGGGTGGGAGACGGCGACAGGCTCTGCCTGCCCTCTTTCGTTTTCTTCCAACTCCCAAATTTTCTCTAAAGACCACGAACTACATTTATAATGATTTTAAAAAGAGAAAACCTGGTTAGAAGCGGAGGAATGATCACAGAAATGGGTAGAGATGTTCAGTTCAGTTGAGTTCAGTCGCTCAGTTGTGTCTGACTCTTTGCAACCCCATGAATCGCAGCACACCAGGCCTCCTTGTCCATCACCAACTCCCGGAGTTCACTCAGACTCACGTCCATCGAGTCCGTGATGCCATCCAGCCATCTCATCTTTGGTCGTCCCCTTCTCCTCCTGCCCCGAGTCCCTCCCAGCATCAGAGTCTTTTCCAATGAGTCAATTCTTCGCATGAGGTGGCCAAAGTGCTGGAGTTTCAGCTTTAGGATCATTCCTTCCAAAGAAATCCCAGGGCTGATCTCCTTCAGAATGGACTGGTTGGATCTCCTTGCAGTCCGAGGGACTCTCCAGAGTCCTCTCCAGCACCGCAGTTCAGAAGCGTCAATTCTTCGGCGCCCAGCCCTCACAGCCCAGCTCTCACATACGGGTCAATTCGTTCTAGTGTTACTCGCTGGAGTGGGAGCTGGAGACCGGCTGCAATGTCCAGCTCCTGGACCAGGTTTGATTCTCACACCACGGGCAGCGAGGTGGATTTGCCAGAGTTCAAGGTACTTAATAAACCCAGGCTTCTAAACAATACCCACATACAGGCTCATTCTGATTATAAAGCAAATGTGTCTGTGGTGATAAAATTACACAATCAAGAGGGCAGAAAATGAAGCGTGAACTCAGCTCTGTGCTCAGCAGCCCACTTGCTAACAGGTTTTGGCTGGGACTTCTCTCTGAAGCATCCTCTGCACACACAAGCACTTACTGGGGAGCCTTTGGTTTTGTGGGGGCACATACTGACCCCACTGCCATTTCAAAGGGGGCTACATGAAAAAGTTGGCTTCAAGAAACAGTTGGCATCGTTCTGTGCTGTAGAAGCTCCAAGTGCGCCATGACCCACAGTCCCACAGCCCAGCAGGATCGGCCTGCCCCGCCAGTCCTCCTGAGTAGCTACACCTCTGTAGCTAGAGCCTGAAACAGTCAGCCACCCCTCTACAGGGGAATGAATAAATGAAGCATAGCATGGTCACACTGTGGGACATCACCCAGCAAAGGAAGCCGAATGAACTCCGAGTCCATGGGCCGCAGGAGCAAAATTCACAAACGTAAGACAGAAGGAGGAGGCAAAGCACGGAGCAGTTAACGTCAAGAGGTGTGTCCAGGTTCACACAAGGAAATGCTTTTCACAAAAGTCAGAAGGGTGATTATGTTGGGGACAGGGGGCTGGCCTGGGGCTGCAGCGGGGCCGAGGGAAGGGTTCTTTGTGCCCAGGGTCTGCTTCCTGTCTGGGTGTTGCTTCTGTGGGTCTTTGCCTTATAACTGTTAGTGAGTCTGTTCCACAGGTAAGCTCCTTTGTGTCACATTGTAGATTCCACGTGAGTGGTGCCATGTGACACTTGTTTCTGACTGACTCCACTTAGTGAGGTAGTCTCTGGGTCACGCTGCTGCAGATGACATCAGTCCATTCTTCTTGCGGTTAAGCAATATTCCACCGTATCTATGTTCCACCTGTTCTTCCTCCATTCCTCTGTAGATGGACATTTACGTTCTTTCCAGGTTTTGGCTACTTTAAATACGCTGCAATCTATGGAGTCACAAAGAGTCGGACAAGACTTAGCAAGTGAACAATGACAACCAGGAACAGTAGGGTATATGGTGAGGGAGGGATAAATTAGAAGTTTGGGATTGGCAGATACAAACTGCTATCTATGAAATAGATACACAACAAGGTCCCACTGGATAGCACTGGGAACTACATTCAATATCCCGTAATAAACCAGTTTTCAGTTGCTAAGCTGTGTCTGACTCTTTGTGACCCCATGGGCTCAAGCACCCCAGTTTTCCCTGTCTTTTACCAGCTCCCAGAGCTCGCTCAGACTCATGTCCACTGAGTCGATGATGCCATCCAACCACCTCATCCTCAGTCATTGCCTTCTCCTCCTGCCTTCAGTCTTTCCCAGCATCAGGGTCTTTTCCAGTGAGTCGGTTCAGGTGGTCAAAGTATGGGAGCTTCTCTCCAGCACCGCAGTTCAGAAGCGTCAATTCTTCGGCGCCCAGCCCTCACAGCCCAGCTCTCACATACGGGTCAATTCGTTCTAGTGTTACTCGCTGGAGTGGGAGCTGGAGACCGGCTGCAATGTCCAGCTCCTGGACCAGGTTTGATTCTCACACCACGGGCAGCGAGGTGGATTTGCCAGAGTTCAAGGTACTTAATAAACCCAGGCTTCTAAACAATACCCACATACAGGCTCATTCTGATTATAAAGCAAATGTGTCTGTGGTGATAAAATTACACAATCAAGAGGGCAGAAAATGAAGCGTGAACTCAGCTCTGTGCTCAGCAGCCCACTTGCTAACAGGTTTTGGCTGGGACTTCTCTCTGAAGCATCCTCTGCACACACAAGCACTTACTGGGGAGCCTTTGGTTTTGTGGGGGCACATACTGACCCCACTGCCATTTCAAAGGGGGCTACATGAAAAAGTTGGCTTCAAGAAACAGTTGGCATCGTTCTGTGCTGTAGAAGCTCCAAGTGCGCCATGACCCACAGTCCCACAGCCCAGCAGGATCGGCCTGCCCCGCCAGTCCTCCTGAGTAGCTACACCTCTGTAGCTAGAGCCTGAAACAGTCAGCCACCCCTCTACAGGGGAATGAATAAATGAAGCATAGCATGGTCACACTGTGGGACATCACCCAGCAAAGGAAGCCGAATGAACTCCGAGTCCATGGGCCGCAGGAGCAAAATTCACAAACGTAAGACAGAAGGAGGAGGCAAAGCACGGAGCAGTTAACGTCAAGAGGTGTGTCCAGGTTCACACAAGGAAATGCTTTTCACAAAAGTCAGAAGGGTGATTATGTTGGGGACAGGGGGCTGGCCTGGGGCTGCAGCGGGGCCGAGGGAAGGGTTCTTTGTGCCCAGGGTCTGCTTCCTGTCTGGGTGTTGCTTCTGTGGGTCTTTGCCTTATAACTGTTAGTGAGTCTGTTCCACAGGTAAGCTCCTTTGTGTCACATTGTAGATTCCACGTGAGTGGTGCCATGTGACACTTGTTTCTGACTGACTCCACTTAGTGAGGTAGTCTCTGGGTCACGCTGCTGCAGATGACATCAGTCCATTCTTCTTGCGGTTAAGCAATATTCCACCGTATCTATGTTCCACCTGTTCTTCCTCCATTCCTCTGTAGATGGACATTTACGTTCTTTCCAGGTTTTGGCTACTTTAAATACGCTGCAATCTATGGAGTCACAAAGAGTCGGACAAGACTTAGCAAGTGAACAATGACAACCAGGAACAGTAGGGTATATGGTGAGGGAGGGATAAATTAGAAGTTTGGGATTGGCAGATACAAACTGCTATCTATGAAATAGATACACAACAAGGTCCCACTGGATAGCACTGGGAACTACATTCAATATCCCGTAATAAACCAGTTTTCAGTTGCTAAGCTGTGTCTGACTCTTTGTGACCCCATGGGCTCAAGCACCCCAGTTTTCCCTGTCTTTTACCAGCTCCCAGAGCTCGCTCAGACTCATGTCCACTGAGTCGATGATGCCATCCAACCACCTCATCCTCAGTCATTGCCTTCTCCTCCTGCCTTCAGTCTTTCCCAGCATCAGGGTCTTTTCCAGTGAGTCGGTTCAGGTGGTCAAAGTATGGGAGCTTCAGCTTCAGCATCAGTCCTTCTAATGAATATGCAGGGTTGATTTCCTTTAGCACTGACTAGTTTGATCTCCTTGCAGTCCAGGGGACTCTCAAAAGTCTTCTCCAGAACCACAGTTCAAAAACATCAGTTCTTCGGTGCACAACCTTCTTTATCGTCCAGCTCTCCCGTCATAATAAACCATAATGGAAAATAATGCGAGAGAGAATACGCATACATCACACGTATTCATGTAGGAGTGAACCACTTCGCCACGCATCAGAAACTAACCCAGCGCTGTGAATCAACTACACGCCAATTTTAAAAGGGTACTAGTGAAACTGCATTGTGTCTTTTATGTACTTTCTAGCATGTGTGCTATTTTCCACAAAAACAAGAAGAAGAAAGCAAAAGGTCCCAAAGAGAGAGCCCAGATAGTAGCAGGCTGACCTCTGGAAGGTGAAATGCTGGGTAATTTCCACTTTCATGTTAATAAAATCATAACCATCCCAAGTGCTTGACATCTCTCATCTAATTCAATCCTCACAACAATTTTGAAACTAGCTTTTATTACCCGCCTTTCACGCCTAGAGAACCCAAAGCCCAGAGAGGTGGATGGTGTTACACGGGGAGGTGGGATTCCTGCTCCCATCCTGGGGGGCCAGGCACTTGGATGGCTTGACTTCAAAAATGACCGTAGGTGACTTCTGTCAACACCGCCAGAGAAGCCGGGCAGAAGGAAGGGCCGCAGTGGCCCGGCCGGGCTGGGCTCCAGGTGGCTGGACCTGGGCTGCCCCGGCTGCCCCAGCCTGGGGCCAAATGGCGGGGCCATCGAGGCTGGAGGAGTCCAGGGGCTGCTGCCTGCCTCGGTGCTTCAAGCAGGTTGTAAAGCACTTTGGGGACCAGTTGACACCAGGATAGGGAATTGCACCCTTGAGGTGGTTTGTGACCCTATAAATTGCCCCGAGGTGGGAGGCAGCTGGGGGCAATGTAGCCAGTTCACGGGGGCTGTGACTCTGGGGGTGTGGCATTCCACAGAGCCGTGGTCCTCGGCTGGGTGGGGCCCTGGAGCAAAGGTGGATGAGTTCCAGCCCCCCAGGGACAGGGCTGGGGTGCTTCCGGGCACTGCTGAGAGTGGGCTTCTGTACCTACCAGGAGCCTCATGGCGTCCTCCTGGATACCCAAGTCAAGGTGCCTTAGGTCCAGAGGTCAGAAGGGCCACCCTAGGCTCTCATGCCTTCCAGGTGTGGACAAGCCCACAGGGAGCATCGGCTCTGTTACTGAAGAGGCTCCTAGCCTGCCTGCTTGTGTGCCCAGGAACACCAGCACTACCTGACTGGGTGTCTGAGCACTCGCTGTGTGCTCCGTCCCGGCCGTCCCGACATTTAAGGGATGGAGGGAGCCACACAAGCTCCTGTTTCCAAGGGGGAAACTGAGGCCCAGAGAGCTAACCTGGCTCACTAAGTCCAGCGGGCCTTGGGATCCAAGACTTCCTGATCCAAGCACAGCCAGTACCCCCATTAGCCTATAAGATGTTCTTGCAACTGAGAGAAAAAGGTGCCCTCACTCTCTACAGGTGCAGCCCCACACTGGGCATCCAGCTTGGTGGGCCTGCCAGAGTTCAGGCTGGGAGAGCCTTTGTGCAGTGCGCAGCCTGCACAACTGTACAAGGCAAACCTGTCTGGGCCCTGTGTGCAAGGTTGTGCACTCATGTGTGTGTGTGTGTATAATGCATGTGTGCACCTCCCTGGACAGCCTGTGGGTCACTTTCATCAGGTTCTTAAAGGGGCTTGTGACCTCATATAATGACAATAATCTCTGGAACACTGGGGACTCCAGCGGCTCCTTCAGTAACCTAAGTTCAAGAGGGCTTCCCCAGCCCATGGTGCCAGGCCCGCCTGGGGTTTGGGAGACAGAGTGCTCAGGAGCTGGGATTTTTTTCCTCCCCATCTGTCAAAAGAACAATGCATTTTCATGTTGGATAACCCTCAGAGCAACGCTGCGAGACCATGGGTGTTGGGGTTGGCTTCGTTCCAGAGGCCATAGACCAGGCTTGGAGGGCTGTGTGAACCTTCCCAGGCCCAAGTGGCAGGTGGGAGGAGGCGACTGCCTCATGTCGATGGCAGAGTTGGCCCAGGCCAGGGTGCCTGTCCATCTGGGTCTCTGGACCCCAGAACCAGCACCTGCAGACACGCAAGAGGACGTGGTCCCTGGCAGAATGCTGGCCACAGCGGAAAGGCCAGAAGGCTCCAGCATGGGAGGTTCCCCCACACGCTGCCTCCCTGAGCGCTTCCTGCTCGGCTGTTTGTACTCAGACCCTTGGGTCTGAATTGCCAGGGTCAGGTTTAAGAGCTGAAGGTCAGAGGTTGCCCAGGCACCCATGCCAGGCCAGAGGGCTGACCTTTGTGTGACTAAATCGAAGGCCTCTGGGACCCAAAGAGAGGCTTCAGACCCCTGGCCGTCATCTGAAATGCTGCTTGGGGGTTGATCCTAATCACCCCTAATTTAGGGGCCAAATGGCCAATTAAGGGACCGTTTGAGAGTCAGAGAAGCAGAAGATGAATGGAGAGACAGATGAAGCGCAGCTGAAGCCCCTCGTCAGAGCTGGTCACGGGGTCCAGCCTGGGAGGGAGGGGGCCTCCTCTCTCGGCATCAGGGGACCCTGGGGTCTGCTGCCCTCCCCCCATCCTGTGGTTGCCAAGGGTCCCAAAAGCCACCAGAGTCCCAGTGGCAGCATTTCCATGAGGCTCACTGCAAAGTGAGCCCCCCGCAGCCGCTGGACTCCGGGGTCCCTGCCCCTGCCTGCTCACTGTCCTCTGAACGCTCACCGGGTGCTTTACCAAAGCCAGGACCACTCCATCTAGATGAAGCAGAGTCCCCACCCTAGTGGATCATCAGGTCTCCTGTGTGTGTGTGTGTATGTGTTTATGTGTCTGTGTGTGTGTGTAAGTGAGTGTGTGTATGAGAGAATCCATGAGTGTGGGTGTGTGCAATGGTGTAGTGCATGTACGTGTGGGTGTGCATGGGTGTGCTAGAGTAAATGTGACATTGTGAGTGTGAATGTGTGTGCCCGTGTGTATGTGAAACCAAGAAACACACAAGAAATACACAAACAGTGAGAACGTCAGACGGTACCACCGCTGGACTGAGCGGCTTCACACAACCGACTCGGCTAGAAATCCCAAGTCCAGGGACTGGGGACTCTGCGGCATCTGCTCACGTGGCTGCCTGGGCTCCCCAAGGTGGCTTTCACACACAGGAGGCTAAGACATGCCCATGGCCACCGTCACGATGGGGCCTGAGTGCCCCAGCCCCCCCGCCCCCACAAGGCCCCTATCCAGAGTCTTGGCCTCAGCCTCCCCGGCTGCTCTCCTGAGCAAGGCCACCTTGCACCCTGGCCCCACGTCCCAGGTGCTCAGGGCAGAGAAGTGGGCCTCACCTCTGGAGGGCCTCATGGGCATCCTAGAAAAGATCCACCCGAGAAGGGGGCTGCGCCCACAGCTGGGTCCTGGGGCCCCTGGTGCAGAAGGCTGGACAGGAGGGGGGCTGTGTCCTAAGCAGCCA
>SJYG01000001.1:6211155-6273173 GCA_006410535.1 Litocranius walleri | reverse complement strand
AGGAGGGAAAGGGACTGGGGAGTGGGGGCGAGGCGGGTGGGACGGGGGTCTCGGAAGAGCCTTAGCTTTGCTCTGAAGAGGGGTCCCGGAGGGCCAAGCCCAGGCAGGAATCCAGGGAGGCCGTGCAGGTGAATGGGCTGGGGTGGGAATCAGCGGTGGTGGTCAGCAAGCTGAGGGCTAAGACCCGGCCACTGTGTGTTCTGTCAGTGCGAGAAACAGGGGCAGCTGGAGGAGGGGCTCCTGGGGCTGGTTTACGCTTAACGCGGGATGTCTGCTGCTGAAGACGGAGGAGAGACTAGGGGTGTAGGAGAAGGAGGCCGGGATGGGTGAGGGAAGGGCCCAGGCCTGGGAACGGGAGGCAGGAGGGGAGAGTACACGGGTGGTCTTCCAGCTGCCCTGTGTTCCCCGTGAGCTAGCACTCACGGTCCCCAGGAAGGCCAGGGAGAGGAGGTCTGGTGGGAAAGGCTCTTCTCCAAGGTTCTACGGACCAAACACTTGAACTCAGAGAGGTTGGGTCACTGGCCTAAGGTCATACAGCAAGCACACACATGTGGGTTGGACATCACTCTCCTAGCTCCTGGCGCGGGGACTGTGCCTGGAGAGCCTGGGAGTGGGGCCTGGAGGGATGAAGGCAGCACCCCGTGCCCCCCAGCCCCCCCACCCCTCCTCACTGTGTTCTTGCTCCCAGCAGGACCTCCTTGCCATCCACTGTGGCAGGGATGGGGACAACCAGTCCTGGCCGTGGACCCTCCTGTCCAGCATCAGCCAAGCTTAGAGGCAAGGGCAGATCCCAGCGCAGGAGTGGAAGAGTCCAGAGGTAAGGAAAGTGTCCTGTGCCAGCTATACCCTACAGATGCCCTCTGGCAGGTCCCCCCTGCATATGCCAGGGGTCCTGGGAGCACAAGCCACGCGGCGGTCACCCCACCTGGCCTGGCCTGGTGCTGGGCTGTGCACGCAGTGGGTGAGCACCAGGTGCTCCCTGAGTGAATGGACCGATGGTGGTGGACACGGAGCCGGAGGGCTTGGTGTTGAGGGGAGGGGCAGGTCCTGGCCCTGTCACTCTACACCGCCTGTCCAGGGGGACCGAGGGGTCCCCAGGACTCGGGGCTTCCACTGCTAAGACCAGGATGTTCTGGTCACCCTCTCTGTGATTCAGGCACCAAGCCTCCGTCCTCTCCCACCCTGAACCAGGGATCAGAGAAGCTGCTATCCAGGGGTGTGCCTGTGAGCCCCCCACACCCACGGAGAGTGGGAGACCCCGAGTCCCTCATGATCCCAATAGAAAGGACCCCTCAGCTAATGGCCAAACCCCAGACCGCCGGGAAATGCCACCCCTGCCCCCCAAACACACACCCTCCTGAGCCCCAGGTTAAGGCATTCCTGTGCCAGGAGTCCTCCAAACCAGCTTGCTGACAGAGGTCTCAAGGCAAAGGCCCAAGAGTGGCCTTCAGTCTTGGCTACTGGATGGGATGGGGGCCAGGGCCCTCCCCCACTTGGGGACCAGTGTGGTTCCCCCACCCCCACCTGTGGCTTTGTGGTCTCAGGGATCTTATCAGTTGCTCCGTAATTGAAAGTGATTTGTTTGGGCTGAAAATAATCTGTTTTGGAGGCTAACTTGATTATCTCCCAAGAGGGAGGGGGGCTTGCTACCTGCCCCCCAAGGCTGCTCACCATTACCATCCATTACCATAAAGATCTTCAAAGGGCAGCTGCTCCCCCAGGCCAGCCCGTTAAGGGCAGGGCTGAGGCACCAAGGGCGGCAATAAACTTTCTACTGTTAAATGATGGCCGAAGTGTCAGACATGTGAGGCGAGCAGAGCCCAGGGCTCTGTGTTTATCAGGGTGAGGTGCCTGCTAATTGGGAACCCGGATCTCTGAGGGGTTTTCCACAGTCCTGCCCATTCTCCACCAACAGACCCTGCAGGCAGCACCCATGTGACTGACCACCATCCCCTGTGTTAGGCTCCCAAAGTCCTTGGCCGATCCTCGGAAAGAGTCTCCTGAATCTTCTCAACAACGCATGAGGCAGGATAATTTGTGCCCATTTCACAGATAAGGAAACTGAGGCTCAGAGAGAGGAAAAGACCTGCCCAGGTCACCCAAGGAGGAAGTGAATGATAACAGGATTAAAAGCTGGGCCTGAGCAACCACCACACCATCATGAGACCATGAAGACATGAATTCCCAGGTGTGGGCCCAGTGGTTTCAGCCGTGGGGTGTTTGTGCGACACTTACTGAGGTCACTCAGGCCCATGGCTCACTTAGGCCAGATCTGACGGTCCCAGCGCCTCACACAGACCTCTGAGTTCCAAAAGGAATCAGGCAGCAGAGGGTGAGAAGGTGGGCAGGTGGGCCTCCATTAACCAGACATCCTGGAAGCGACCAGGATCCAGAGGACGATGGTGTCGGGCATGGCAGGCAGGCATCCCGGCGCTGCGAAGAGCTGCGTCTGTGTTGGGGGACAGTGGTGTCCAGGACCTGCCAGGCAGTCCCCACGCCCTTCACGGCTAGGGGCAGGGTGGGCATTGGGCGATCCTGTCCTGTGGCTTCTCCCAGCTTTTCCGGGGGAGACAGCCCATCTCCTGAGATATCCTGCAGAAGCTGGAAGCCCCAAGCTGTAGCCTCTGCACAAACATCAAAAATCAATCAGGAAAAGGGAAGTCAGGAAAGTGGGCCTCTTTCTCCCCCGGCCCCCTGGGGCCACCCTCCACTATAGCACTGGCTGTTTGGGTGGTGCCGGGCGGAGAAGAATAAGGATCTTTCATAGACGCCCTGGCGGGCCGTGAGCAGAGTGAAGGAATGTAGAAGACGGTGACCTTTTGCAGAAATTCTCCTTCCCGGCCGCCCAAGTCTCTGCTGGCTTTTCCTGGGGCTTTTTCAGGGGGTTTCCATGGAACCTCTTCCTTCCCTCCAGTTGGAACACCCAGGAAGACGAGACCTCTGTCTGGGGACTCCCGGGTGGGAGTGCAGGTCAGAGGCCTTCCCAGGTCTCCCCTCTTGAAGATGAATTGAGCCAGCATCCGGTGCCAGCCTCTGCAGGGTGCAGCGGTCCTCCTGGCCAATGGACAATTCACACTCGGTTGTGCTGCTCACCTACCTCTTCCCACCAAAAGGAGCGTTCATGGGCAGGGGAGTTAGTTGGCAGTGCCAGCCAGTGCTGGAGACACAAGAGACTTCGTTTCGATCCCTAGGTGGGAAAGATCCCCTGGAAGAAGGCATGGCATCCCACTCTAGTATTCTTGCCTGGAGAATCCCATGGACAGAGGAGCCTGGTGGGCTACAGTCCATGGGGTTGCAGAGTCAGAACGACTGAAGCAACTTAGCATGTACGTACACATGGGATAAAGAGGAGCCAAATATGCTTAGAGGTGATGCCCAAGGCAAGATGAAAGCACAGTGTCTCGGATTTCTTGAGCAAACTCTCGAGGTATTTACTGGACAGTAATGTTCTGGTGATGTCTTACTACACAGCCACCTCAAAGCTTAGGGGCGTAAAACACCCGCCGTTTGTTTGTTCTCCATCCTGAAACCTGGGCAGGGCTGGGACGCGCATGTTCCCTCTGTGAGGGGGCCTGTACCCCTCCAGTGGGTGCCTCCATCTGGGAGCTTCGTTGGGTCTGGAACCTCCAAGATGGCTGGACCTGGCGGGCACGTTCCCCCTAGGCCCTGCTCTCTCACTGCACGGTCTTTCCAGGAGGGTGGGTGATCCTTTTGCCAATGGTTCTTTCAACCGGAAGAAAGGAAAAGAGGGTAGGGACCAGCTTCTTAGCCACTGTGGCTCTTCCACTGGCATTCTATTGGCAAGAAGTGGTCGCAGGGCTCTATCTGGATCTAGGAGAGGCTGGGAAGTATACCTATGGGGAGGGAGATGGAAACTCATTAGCTACAACCTTACCCTGAATGATGTAGCAGTCAGGAAAGGCTAGATTATGCTGCAGTAACAAACATCCCCCAAATCTCAGCAGCTTGAGACAGCAAATTTGATCTTTCAAGGCCTATGTCCTTCCAGGGTCAGCAAGGGATTATTTATTTGTTGCTCAGAGAACCAGACTGATGGAGGGGCCCCCTCCCCAGGTGCCTTCACAGTTACAGAGGCAGGGGCACTGTGGATCACTGGTTCTTACAGCTTCTGCCCAGAGTGGCCATTTTATTGGTCAGAGTGAGTCACCTGGTGATGGCTGGGTTCAAATGATACAAGGTTCCCAGGATGACAGAAGTGAGCTGCTCAGCCCTGACCACAGTGGGAGTCTGAATCTCCTTGGGTAGTGGGCTACTCTAGTACTGAGCCCAGGAGCAACCAGGCTGTGGGAAGAACAGCTCAGTCTTCCGCGTCCTTGTCATCAGAGATCAGCCCTGACTGAGTCTCCAGTGTGGGAGGAGCCGCCAGAAGGCAGGCTTTCAGGAAGGGAAGACCCTAAATGTGGATGGCTGGAAGTCCCACCCAATGCACCTGTGGCTTCCTCCTGGGAATAGAAGCTGGGGAGAGCATGGCTGGTTTTAAGAGGACACACTAGCCCGGTAGCCAATGTCAAGAGTGAGTCAGCTGTAAGTAAAGGAAAACTCAACACAATTATTCAGGGGAAGAAAAAAATGGAAGGAGAAAATTATTGATTCATGCAACTAGGTAGGTGGGGATTTCTGCCTTCCGGTCTGGTTTGTTCCAGGAGTTCAAAGGGGATCATGAAGACCTTGCTTCTTTTTCCCAGTCTCTTGAGTTCTGCTTCCTCTAGGCTGGATCCAGGCCTGGATAATCTAAATGGCATAGCACCCAGTCCCAGAGGATAGGACAAGAGCACCTCCCCAGGTCCCAGGATTTCCCTGCTTGGACGAGCTTGGGTCAGGTGCCATCTCTGAACCAATGATTGCTGTTGGAGGACTGACGTGCATCAGTCGGCCAGGCCTGGGTCTCATGATTTGCCAGGTTAGGGAAAGAGACTGGAGAGGGAGAGTTTCCTTATCACGCATGCGTGCAGAGTCGTGTCCAGCTCTTTGCGACCCTGTGGATTGTGGCCCACCAGGCTCCTCGGTCTGTGGGGTTTCCCAGGCAAGAACACTAGATTGGGTTGCTGTTTTCTGCCCCAAGGGATCTTCTCGACCCAGGAATCGAACCTGTGTCTCCTGCATTGGCGGGCAGATTCCTTACCACTGAGCCACCTGGGAAGCCTTTCCTTATCATGTGAAATCTTAAAACAAAATTCCACATTTGAAATTGCAGCTGTGCCCCTTCAAGTTACACAGAGTCCCAAGCCTTTCTGTGGCCTTAGTTTACCTCTGGCATGAGGTGCCAGCTGATACACGACATGGGTTTTGCTTGCTTGACCACATCACACAGCAGATGGGAACTCAGTTCCCCGACCAGGGATCAAACCTGTGCCCCCAGTGGATGGGCAGAGTCTCGACTACTGGGCTGCCAGGGAAGCCCCTGATATACTGTACATTTTTAAGAACTTCTTCCTTATTTGTCTTCACCATTGAAATGTCAGTGCCAGGAAGGAGCAGAGGCCGTCGATCTTGTCTATTCACTGCTGTGGGCCTGCGTAGTAGGCTCTCAGGAAAGGACTGTTGAGCGAATGGATGAATGAAGAGGCTCCTGTAGGCTGCAGGAAGCTAGCGGTGGCCTTTCTGAGTGCAGTCTGGAGGCCTGGCGCTGTGCTAAATGCTGCCCATCAGCTGTCTCAGCTAAGCCCCCAGCAGCCCTCCCCAGTTTCCGATGGAGGCTCAGAGAAGCTCCGTCACCTGCCGGAGGACACAGAGGCCGTGGGGCCAGAGCCGCTCGGTCCCAAGCCTACATTCTCACTCCTCACCCGCTGCCTCCACGAAAGCTCAACAGCTAAGAGCAGGCGAGGGGTGGGATTGACCCACCAGAGGATTAACCCTCAAGAGGACCTTAAAAATGCCTGTCCTTCGGGACTCTTGGGGACAGCTGATGGAAGTTTAAACCGGAACCACTGGTTTGGAAAGATGATCTGGCGTTATCTGATATGGGCGAAGGTGAACACATCTTCCCATGGGATGACTCAGCCCCGAGGTGCCTGAGAGATCCGTGCACCGCAGACAGCGTTGCTGGGAAGAGAACAGGACCTGAGCATTGCCCCTCCTGCCACCAGGAGGGCCATTTGAATCCACGGGGACAGAATCTGTGATCCAGAGAGCCGACTATGTGGCAAAGTTCATGACTGAGCAGATTCCGGCGGCATTTGTGGTCAGGTTTGTGTGTAAATCACGTGCATGCACGGGGCACATGCCTCCACGTGCACGAACGCATGTGTGCTGGCATGCACACGTGTGCAGTCAGTCCAGCAGGACTGCTGTCTGGCCCTAGGAGTGTCCCACACATGGCTGCTCAGACCTCCAGGCTGCCCGCTGCCCTCCAAGAATGTGTCTGTTCTCCTTTGCCCAGAGCGGATGCTCCTCAGATCTTCAGGCGGCAGGATCCCCCAAGAGGGGGTGAAGCCTCTAGTGGGGGCTGCTGACTCAGCCCTGCGCCAGCCATCTGCAATCAGGGGCTTTGTGACCCTATGAAATGGGGCGGAAAATGCTGGCCCTGTGTGTCCGCGTGGGGGAGACACAGCGAGACACGGTGGGGATTCAGACGTCAGAGGACAGTGCAGCTGCCGGGCGTGGGGCCAGCTCAGCCTGCCGGCTCCTAGGGAGCTGGACTCGGGCAAATCTGGGAGGGTGAAGCCACCTGTCGATGTGGGATCCTGCCCGCCAGCATCCTCAGGAATACCAGGTCATCTTGCTCTACGGTAGCCAGCCTCCAAGACCACCTCTGGTGACCCATCTCCTGGGGCTTCGTGCCTTTGCAGAGACCGCTCCACGCTGTGGCAGCGTGGCCCTGTGACCAGCAGGAAGCGGCGGAGGCGATGGCGTGTGACCTCCCAGGCATCACTGCAGCTGCCTCGCTCTTGGGTCACTTGCTCCTGGGGCGGCTTGCTGCCCTGTTGCAAAGTGACCCAAGCAGCTGCCTGGAAAGGTCCATGTGGGAGAAGCTGAGACACCATGCCAACAGCCGCGGGAGTGAACCCTCTGGAGGATCATCTTCCAGCCCCGGTTAAGCCTTCCGATGAGACCGTGGCCCCAGCCAACTGCTTGACTCCGACATCAGGAGAGGTCTTGAGCCAGAAACAGCCGGCTACGTTTCTCCCACATTCCCAATACTGAGCTATGGTCTGAGATCATAACTGCTCCTTGCTCTTTTCAGCCTCTACCTGTCCAGATAGTCTGCTGGCAAAATAGATGATGACTGCTTCCCCAGTAACTCATCGGTAAACAATCTACCTGCAATGCCGGAGCCCAAGGAGACGAGGGTTCAATCCCTGGGTTGGGAAGATCCCCTGGAGAATGGCACAGCAACCGACTCGTGGACAGAGGAGGCTGTCGTGCGGCAGTCCATGAGTTGCAAAGAGTTGGACATGACTGAAGCAACTTAGCGTGTGCAGACACCCTTTTCCACTTATTGAGCACTCAGCACACGAATGTTTTACATGCTACATTGGTTTCATCATCACAGAAATCCTGAAGGTGGATGTAATGGTTCCCATTGCATAGAAGAGGACACTGAGGTTCGGAGAGGAGCAGTGACTTGTCAAAGTCTGTGCCCTGGGCAGAGGCAGAGAGCCACACTTCTAAACCCAGACCATGTGTGCAAGTGTCAGTTGCTCAGTTGTGTTAGACTCTACAACCCAAGGACTGTAGCCTACCAGGCTCCTCTGTCCATGGGACTTCTCAGGGAAGAATACTGAGGTGGACTGCCATTTTCTACTCTAGGGGATCTTCCCGACCCAGGGATTGAACCCACATCTCTTGCGTCTCATGCACTGGCAGGCGGATTCTTTACCACTGAGCCACCTGGGAAGCTCCATACTGTCAACTCGAAAACTCTTTCCCTTAAGCTCTGCACCTTCCTTCCTTACCTGCTTTGGAAGCAGAGGTCACTGCCGGAAGTCGGGCCCAGGTTTCTGTCGGGACATTCCAGTTGCACAGAGAATTTTTTAAATTTGACTTATTTATTTTGGCCGTGCCAGGTCTTTGCTGCTGCCCGTGGGCTTTCTCCGGCCTCGGCGAGCGGGACCCGCTCTCTCGTTGTGATGCTTAGGCCTCTCCCTGCGGCGGCAGCTCACAGAGAACAGGCTCTAGGGTGCCTGGGCTCAGCAGTTGCGGCTCAAGGGCTTAGTTGCCCCGTGGCGTGTGGGATCTTGCCGGATCAGGGATCAAACCCATGTCCCCTTGGCAGGAGGATTCTTAACCCCTGGACTCCAAAGGAAACCCCCAAGAGAATTCTCTAGTTCTCCGACCAGGGATCACCCCCAGCACTGCAAGTACAGAGCCCTAATCACTAGACCACCAGGAAAGCCCATATACTTCGATTACAGAAAAAAAACACCCCAAGTGGGCAGGAATTTCGGCAGAGGGGACCTTATTCAACCCATTTCACACTTGCTTGGTGTTTTGTTATTTATAAGATCCCAGCACAGCTCAGTGAACCGGAAAGGCAGGCTTCAGTATTATTTGACACTGATAGTCGTAAGGGCCTTCCCTGGTGGCTCAGTGGTCTCGCCTGCAGTGCAGGAGACCCGGGTTTGATCCCTGGGTTGGGAAGATCCCCTGGAGAAGGGAACGGCTGCCCACTAAAGTATTCTTGCCTGTAAGAGTGGCTCAGCTCCAGGATGGGCCTCAGGCCTCCCAGCCAGCAGGTGGTGGAGTGGGGCTTCTCACCCCAAGTATGTGACCTGGCATCCACCCACACAGGTGAGTCCGGCAGCCTGTGCGCTCCAGGTCCACACTGCAGCCGACAGGGTCCTGGCCTTCCCTGGTCTTGCAGGGGCTGTCGCCGCAGGTGGCTGCTGGGGGGCCACTCCAGGTGGGCTCGGAGGCCATCAGAACCTGGTAATGATCGGGGAGCTCCCTCGCAGAGTTCCCTAATGGTCCATTAAAGGCAAGTTGGGACCTCATGATTACAGGGAAAGTTCAGCGGGCTTCCTCTTTGAAATACACAAAGGCTGCTCAGGTGGTGGCTTGAGCTGCGGCGTTTGAAGTGGCCGTCCTCCTAAGGAACATCTGGTAGGCTGGGCCGCGCGCACTACAAACACGCCGGGCACAGCTGGCCCTCAAAGGCTGCCCGGGCCAAACATGGGGGCCAGGTTCTGCTTTTTTCTTTGGTTTTGACTCGCCCCAAACTCTCGGCTGCTCACTTGTACCTTGCTTTGGTGGGTGGGTGGGTAGGTAAGGAGGGGGGGGTTCTTTCTTTTTATTTTTCCCTGAGCTGAACTTCAGAGAATATTAACACCAAAGAACCCAGAGTTACCTCATTAATTCAGGATTAGTGCCGAGCCCAGCGATTATTGTGGATTCTCAACAACAGCTAAAAGAACTCACACAGTCAAGACCAGAGGGCTGCCCTGATCAGAGCCCCATCGCAGGAGTCTAGGCAGTATTTTAGGGATCAGCAGATCCCCCTTTTTTCTAATCATCCATGCATTCAACAAATAGTTATTAAGTGCCTACTATGTGCCAGGTAGTGGGAACAGCAAGTGCAAAGGCCCTGGGGCAGAGAGAGCTTGGGGCATTGGAGAGCCAGCAGGAAAGGGCAGTGTGGCCGGAGGGTGGTGGGCAAAGGGGTGCAGGGAGAATGAGGGGGCCATGGCAGGGGCTCCACAGCAGAGCCCAGTTCCCCAGGGCACATGGGTCTTCGCTGGGCACCACTGGAGTCTGGGGCACCACAGGAGTGACAGGTTTAACACACATTTCCTGTGTCTACTTTCTCAGATACCTTTCCCAGAAAGCACCATTGAATAGGGAACTCCAAGCAGGGCCCACATCTGACTCTTGTCCCAACCCAGCGTGCAGCCTTGGGCCTGGCACACAGTGCTGACTTGGCACTTGTCAACTTACCAGCTCAGTCAAGTCCAATGCCAGGGAGCAAGGTGCCAGTGATGGACCCAGGAGCCTTCCCCAAGATTGTTAGGGGAAGGGGATGTGGCTAATTTGGAGACGATTAATCCCCTTCCGAAGGAGGTGGACCCCTCCACAGCAACGCAGAGAGCACCTCCTCTCAGCCCTGGCTGGCATGGACCAGTGCTCCGCTGCCACCGAGGAGCTCAGAGCACTGCAAGGTGTTCGGAGGGGACGGAGCCTCGTGCAGAGGGGCAGAAGCGCCCCTGGCATCCTCTCATCCCTCCTTTCAGCCTCCCTGCCTCATCCAGTCTCCGGGGCTTCCCAGACCCTCACGTGGAACCTGAGAAGACACACAGCGAGTGTTGGATCCAGCAGCGGCTTTGGTGAAAGAGTGGTCGGATGAGTGAACGCTGGTCCACAGTGGAACGCCGTCTGTCTTCCCTGGCCCCGGAATACCTTCCCCCAGCCCCTCCAAATCCCTCCTTGGCTTCTAGCCCTCCTGGGCAGGAAGGGTCAATGGCTGGGCGATGTGTAGCCCGCTTGGGCCGGGGAGGGGGCCTGTGATGAGTCGCACGTCTGTGTCCTGCGACAGGCTGGAAGGATTTCCAAGAAATCTTTTTTTTTTTTAAAGGTCTGTTTGTTGTTTGTTTTTGACTGTTCTGGGTTTTCATTGCTTCGTGAGCTTTTCCTCTAGTTCCAGAGAGCCAGGGCTACTCCCTAGCTGCAGAGTGTGAGCTTCTTATTGCTGTGATTTCTCTTGTTGCTGAGCACAGGCTGTAGGGCGCTCAGGCTTCAGAAGCTGCGGCCTGAGGGCTGGATAGTTGCGGCTCCCCGGCTCCAGAGCACAGGCTCAGTGGTTATGGAGCACACGTGGGCTTAGCTGCTCTGCGGCCTGTGGCATCTTCCCAGATCAGGGATCAAACCTGTGTCTCCTGCATTGGCAGGCGAATTCTTCATCACAGAGCCACAAGGGAAGCCCTCCGAGAAATCTTGATGCTTTCGTCATTTTCCATCTCTGAAATGTTTTCTGGTTCCAAGAGTTTGCCATGGACATTTTAGAAATAATCAAGGATGGAGGTGCCCACACAGACACCCACGCAGTGCTTTTATGATTCCTCCACCCAGAGATGGGCAGCTTAAGTCTTTGGGCCTCTATCCTTCCATAATTTCTATGCATAATCATATCTATTTATATTTTCCAAACACCTTTCTGTTCAAACTGTTGCTGACCTGTTCTTTTCACTTAAGGTCTGGGGAGCAAATTTCTGAGGCTTTTCTCTTCGGCCACACCATGCAGCGCACAGGACCTTGTTCCCTGGCCAGGGATCAAACCGTGGCCCCTGCGTTGGCAGTGTGGACTCTTAACTGATGGACTACCAGGGAAGTCCCTGTTTCTGCATCCTTTAAATGTCACAGAAGGTCAATTCAGCGTGATTCTCTGCGCCCTTCCGGGAGGCACTGACCTTGCATCCTTCTCTGAGTGTAAGTTTTTCTGATTGTAGAGAATACAGGTAACACAAGCTGGATCACTTCAATCGTTTCGAAGTGTATGATTCTGATGCACTGAGTCCATTCAGAATCTGTGCAACCACCACCCCCATCTAGTTCCAGAACACCCTCATTCCACAAGGAGTCAACAACCCTGAACCGTCAGCAGTCAGCCCCATCCGCCCCTAGCTCAGCCTCTGGGGACTGACCTATTCTGGACGTGTCATAGACAGGGAATCCTGCACCACATGGCCTTGCGGGTCTGGCTTCTCCACGTGGCAGAATGTCTTCAGGGTCCATCCACGCTGCTGCCTTTTGATGGCTGAGTAATATTCCACTGCATGGATGGACCAGATTTTGGTTCTCTGTGCATCGTTTGGGTGTGAGGGCTCTTTCTAGGCTTTGGTCACTGTGAATAGTGCTGGCTGAGCATCAGTAACCTCAGATATGCAGATGACACCACACTTATGGCAGAAAGTGAAGAGGAGCTAAAAAGCCTCTTGATGAAAGTGAAAGAAGAAAGCGAAAAAGTTGGCTTAAAGCTCAACATTCAGAAAACGAAGATCATGGCATCTGGTCCCATCACTTCATGGGAAATAATGGGGAAACAGTGGAAACAGTGTCAGACTTTATATTTGGGGGCTCCAAAATCACTGCAGATGGTGACTGCAGCCATGAAATTAAAAGATGCTTACTCCTTGGAGAAAAGTTATGACCAACCTAGACAGCATATTGAAAAGCAGAGACATTACTTTGCCGACAAAGGTCCATTTAGTCAAGGCTATGGTTTTTCCTGTGGTCATGTATGGATGTGAGAGTTGGACTGTGAAGAAGGCTGAGCACCGAAGAATTGATGCTTTTGAACTGTGGTGTTGGAGAAGACTCTTGAGAGTCCCTTGGACTGCAAGGAGATCCAACCAGTCCATTCTGAAGGAGATCAACTCTGGGATTTCTTTGGAAGGAATGATGCTAAAGCTGAAAGTCCAGTACTTTGGCCACCTCATGGGAAGAGTTGACTTATTGGAAAAGACTCTGATGCTGGGAGGGATTTCCCTGGCCAGGGATCAAACCGTGGCCCCTGCGTTGGCAGTGTGGACTCTTAACTGATGGACTACCAGGGAAGTCCCTGTTTCTGCATCCTTTAAATGTCACAGAAGGTCAATTCAGCGTGATTCTCTGCGCCCTTCCGGGAGGCACTGACCTTGCATCCTTCTCTGAGTGTAAGTTTTTCTGATTGTAGAGAATACAGGTAACACAAGCTGGATCACTTCAATCGTTTCGAAGTGTATGATTCTGATGCACTGAGTCCATTCAGAATCTGTGCAACCACCACCCCCATCTAGTTCCAGAACACCCTCATTCCACAAGGAGTCAACAACCCTGAACCGTCAGCAGTCAGCCCCATCCGCCCCTAGCTCAGCCTCTGGGGACTGACCTATTCTGGACGTGTCATAGACAGGGAATCCTGCACCACATGGCCTTGCGGGTCTGGCTTCTCCACGTGGCAGAATGTCTTCAGGGTCCATCCACGCTGCTGCCTTTTGATGGCTGAGTAATATTCCACTGCATGGATGGACCAGATTTTGGTTCTCTGTGCATCGTTTGGGTGTGAGGGCTCTTTCTAGGCTTTGGTCACTGTGAATAGTGCTGGCTGAGCATCAGTAACCTCAGATATGCAGATGACACCACACTTATGGCAGAAAGTGAAGAGGAGCTAAAAAGCCTCTTGATGAAAGTGAAAGAAGAAAGCGAAAAAGTTGGCTTAAAGCTCAACATTCAGAAAACGAAGATCATGGCATCTGGTCCCATCACTTCATGGGAAATAATGGGGAAACAGTGGAAACAGTGTCAGACTTTATATTTGGGGGCTCCAAAATCACTGCAGATGGTGACTGCAGCCATGAAATTAAAAGATGCTTACTCCTTGGAGAAAAGTTATGACCAACCTAGACAGCATATTGAAAAGCAGAGACATTACTTTGCCGACAAAGGTCCATTTAGTCAAGGCTATGGTTTTTCCTGTGGTCATGTATGGATGTGAGAGTTGGACTGTGAAGAAGGCTGAGCACCGAAGAATTGATGCTTTTGAACTGTGGTGTTGGAGAAGACTCTTGAGAGTCCCTTGGACTGCAAGGAGATCCAACCAGTCCATTCTGAAGGAGATCAACTCTGGGATTTCTTTGGAAGGAATGATGCTAAAGCTGAAAGTCCAGTACTTTGGCCACCTCATGGGAAGAGTTGACTTATTGGAAAAGACTCTGATGCTGGGAGGGATTGGGGGCAGGAGGAGAAGGGGACGACTGAGGATGAGATGGCTGGATGGCATCACTGACTTGATGGACGTGAGTCTGAGTGAACTCCAGGAGATGGTGATGGACAAGGAGGCCTGGCGTGCCGCAGTTCATGAGGTCACAAGAGTCGGACATGACTGAGCGACTGAACTGAACTGAACTGAACTGAGCATCTGTGCACAGGTTTTTGTGTGGACATGAGTTTTCATTTCTTATTTTTCATTTTGTATCCCTGGGAGTCAAATTGCTGGGTCCTGGGGTGTTTCTACTTTTAACTCACTGGGGAGCTGCCTGAATGTTCTCCACAGAGGCTGCCTGTTGCACAGTCCCTCCAGCAGACGTGCAGCAGCTTCAGTGCTCTGAGTGATCCTGAGACCCCAGGCCTCGGGGGCTGAGTCACAGGTGGGTGCGTGGGGCCACTTGCTTTCACTGCCATGTTGCTCTCCAGAAAGGCTCAGTCCCCGTAGGCCCTCTGGGTGGCAGGCACCTTGAGGGGATGGAAGGCCCTGGGCGACCTTGGGCTCATCCGGCCCCTCTCGGGGACTTCATTTCAGCCTCTGGGCTGGTGCTGTGCATACAGAGGCTGCCCTGAGAATCAGTGCTTCTAGGGGGAGAACTTGGGAGGTCAGGCCTCCAGCAGGCAGCCCAGGGCCTCGGCTGGAGGCAGGGAGGCTGGCCTCATCAGGGACCCTGAGATGGGGTAGGAGGAGGGCCCTCTGCACCCAAATTCTTCCTGGGCAAGCTCTGGTCATGCCCAGAACCCCGCTTTCTATAAATCACTGGTGTGGAAGCTGGGAGGGGTTTGCACCCTTCTGGACGGGTTGAGGGAGGGGTCTAGCGCTGCTGGCGGCCAAGAGGTGACATGTGAGTCTTCAGCGAAAGTTTCCTCAGCGCCGTCCCAGGAGCCTGGGCTGGGATCTTGGGAAAATAGAGGAAGAAGGGGAGTCTAGCATCTTCCAGACAGTGAGTGAGATTCTTACAGGTGGGAAGATGCTCCCAGAACACTGGGGGACATGTGCCCTTGTGATGGGGTGTGATCAGGCCAGGAGCTGGGAAGCTAGCCCATGTCTGGGGTTGGGATGCGACCCCCAAGGACCACTGGGATGAGGAAGTACATGTGATGACATGCCCAGGCAGGGGGGTCCTGAGCTCCCAGGAGCCAGGCCCGGAGCCCTCAGGTCAGCACCCATTATGGAGGGGCAAGGACAGCTCCCCTGAGGGCCCTGAAGGAGAGCAAAGCCTAGGAGGGAGGCGAGAAAAGGGATCTCTGGGCAGGTGAAGGGCAGGGCAGAGGCCTGGAGGTGGCCCGGACCGGGACAGAAAAACGGGCTGGCTGGGCTGCGTGCGGGGCCTGGAACGCCAGTCCAAGTCAGGCGTCCCCAGCCCCCGAGCAGGACATCACATCCCTCGGTCTGCCCTGAGGATGGCCTGCCCCAGAGGCCGCAGTGCCCGTGGCGGTGCCCGGGGGGGGGACGGGGCAGTCTGGCCTCACCTCAGCACAGGCGGGTTGGTGCTGGGGCCCGGATGACCTTGGCCACCGCCTCCCTTCTCCTTTCGTAGCCGTCGCTCCCACCTGGGCCTGAGAGGGTGACTGGAGGCTTTGTACTTCAATAGACCCTTTCATCTGTAGCCCTTGGGGGCCTCTGCAAGCCTGCCTTAATTACGGCTCCCAGCACCCTGGCCTCCTAAGTGCTGTTTTGCAGTTGGATGGCATACAGAACAGAGGGATTAAGTGATTTGTCCAAGATTGCACAGCAGAGCTGGGCAGACTCCTTTCCCCGGGGCGGGGGGACGGGTTGGCCGGCCTTGGCCTCTGCCTGCCTTCTGTCTCCTCTTGTTGGGTCCCATCCCGCTGGGCCCCAAGGGCTTAGCTGATGGCCCTTGGAAATCCACGCTGTCCCCTGCTTGCCAGCAACCAGCCCACGAGTGAGCCAGGCAGGGGACATTTCCCGGACGGAGTGGCCGAAGGCAAAGGTGGCTCTCTGGGCGTGGAATCCACTCCCAAAGGGCCTGCTGGGCCCCGCAGGGCTGCTGCTGGCCGGGGACCTCTGGGCGCTGGACACAGCAAGGGTGAGGGGGCCGGGCAGAGAAGCAGGGCTGCGAGGAGGGAAATTCCTGGCGTTCTTTCTTTGGGTCTGTGAGCTCATGAGCAAGTGTGGTGGGTGCATTTCATAGACCGGAAAATAAATCATTCATTGAAAAGGAGAAAAACAAATGCATTTCCAATCCGAAGGGTCAGCGGCCATTGAAGTCAAGGACAGGGAGGCGGCCTGGCTGTCTCCACTGGCTGGGCCAGCGTGGTATTTGCAAAGAACAAGCTCTCTGAACCTCCCACCTCCCAGCTCTCCTCTGGTGCCAGCCATGGACCCGCTGCCTCGGTGAGTTCAAGAGCCTCCAGGCCAGTCTCCGCTTCCCATTCCACCACGGTCTGTCCCCAGCCCAACAGCCAGAGCCACCCGCTCACAGAGCAAGTCGCACTGGGCCCCTGCTCGGCTCCAGCAGACTAGTGGCTCCCACTTCTCTCCAAGAGGATGCTCCCGTCTGCCTCTGCCCTCTGCGCCCTCACCCTCTCCTGCAGCCAGCGAGCATCTCCGTCCCCACTGCGCCCTCAGCCTGGCACACCCCCACCCTGGGTCTACCTCCTGCTCAAAGGCCTTTCTACCCCCAACAAGTCCTTTCCCACCACTTGAATTTAAATTGCAGCTCCTGCTCCCATCCCGTGTATGCACCAGCATTCCCAACGCCCCTTTCATCTAGGATGCTCTGTTATTTTCTAATTTTCTTTACTTTATTAATCACCACCATGAAAAATGCCCCCCTCTCCTACCCTCTCCTCACTTCAAGGCAAAGTTCTGAAATTACAGAAAAAAAAAAAACTCGGTGTAATAGTGGGGGACCCCAAGAGGGTGTCCTCAGCGGAGAGGTTTACGGAGAAGTGAGACTCCATCAGGAGAGCTCGTGAGAGCCTTTCATTCTCTAAATGGAGAGAAAGACCCCACACTGTGAGGCTGACTCCTCAGGGAGTCAGGCTTTTTCAGGAGAAGCACATCAAGTTTTGGGAAAATGAAAAGGAATAAATTTCAAGTTCTCATCCACAGTTTTCATCGTCCTCAGTCATATCCGACTCTGAGACCCAGTGGACTATAACCCACCAGGCTCCTCTGTCCACGGGACTTCCCAGGCAGAAATACTGGAGTGGGTTGCTCTTTCTTCCTCCAGGGATCTTCCCGATCCAGGGTCTAACCTGGGTCTCCTGCATTGCAGGCAGACTCTTCACCATCTGAGCCATCAGGGAAGTTCACTAGAGTAGTACCTGGCATACCATGGGCAGCAGGAAATGCTTGCTTCATCCTGAGTGCCCTGTGTTTCCTTGGAGGAGGCGGCAGCCAGCCTGAAGCCAGGATCTTTAGTGTGTTTCATTCAGAGTCAGCTGTGGGGCATTTTGCTCAGAATCACAGATCTGGGAGGTCCCCAGAGATGGGAGAGAGAGTCAGGGCTGGAGTCCAACCCGAACACCCCAGGGCAGGCAGGACCACCCAGAGCTTCATTCTCTGAGCAAGGCAGGGTTGACTGCGGACCTGCCTCCCCCCTCACCAGATTCGAAGGATAGAAGACAGTGGTTCTGCCAAAGAGGAGACTGCAGAAGACAAGAAGCCAGAGGGGCGGGAGTTAGTAGGGGCTTTGAGCAAAGGTCCCCTATGGCTATACCTCGATCATCCCAGGGAAAGTGGGCAGGGAGGTCCTAGCCCTCAGGACCTCCCTGGCAGCATTAGACGTCTGTGACCTCTGGTGCCCACAGCACAGCCCCTTGAGAAACGTGAATTTCTCCCAAGCTGCAGTGATCCGTAAAATGGCTTAAGGCACAGCCCTTTGATCAGGACCATCTAGAAGCGGGACCTCAACAACGCAAGCCAACCCGAAGCTTAGGTTGGGCCCTGCCCTTCCTGCCCTAGTCTTGCAGGTCAGTCTCCCTGTAAGATCTGCCCTGCAGAGAGGGGTACAGAAGTGTCCCCGAGGCCCCAGAAAAATAGAACTGGGAATTAGAATGGTCAGACTTCACAAGTAAGAACAAGATACCCAGTTCAATTTGAGTTTCAGGTACCTATCAAATACTTTGTTAGTATAAGTATCTTCCAAATTCAGTATGAGTATGGCCCATGGAAACAGTGAGACTTTATTTTTGGGGAGGTAGGGCTCCCAAATCACTGCAGATGGTGACTGCAGCTGTGAAATTGAAAGACATTTGCTCCTTGGAAGAAAAGCTATGACCAACCTAGACAGCATATTAAAAAGCAGAGACATTATTTTGCCAGCAAATGTCCATCTAGTCAAAGCTATGGTTTTTCCAGTAGTCATGTACAGATGTGAGAGTTGGACTATAAGGAAACCTGAGCACCAAAGAATTGATGATTTTGAACTGTGGTGTTGGAGAAGACTCTTGAGAGTCCCTTGGACAACAAGGAGATCCAACCAGTCCATCTTAAAGGGAATTAGTCCTGAGTATTCACTGAAAGGACTGGTGATGAAGCTGAAACTCTAATACTTTGGCCACCTGATGCAAAGAACTGACTCATTGGAAAAGACCCTGATGCTGGGAAAGATTGAAGGCCCCCGCTCTTCCCCTACCGTCTTCTACTCTACCAACCTACCACAGTGGTTGAACTATCTGTACTCAGACTCGTTCGAGACCCTCAACCACTACCTGTCCCTCCGGACCACACGACGTCAGGTTCCCCAGCGTTTCTCAGTCTGGGCTGACTCGCTGACTGGACTACCGGGTTCGTGGTTTTGCAAATAACGAATGAACTCCGAGTTTAAATTGACCCGTGGGACCTAACATAGATGGTTAGGTCTCCAGGGGCGGGGTCTGTCCCGTCATGTACTCTTAGAACCCCGTTCTCTGTCTCCGGGACCTTCAGATTCTAAAAGTTCCAGTCTTCGTCTTCCTCTTTGTTCGTTCTAAGTAAGATGTCTACTCCTTTGGCTCCGGAACCCTCTACCCGACTGACCGACCACGACTTGGGTACGCGGGTCGGAGGACGAGAGACGTGTGTGGGTGACGGACCTCACTCACACCTGGTTCCAGATCACACTCACCCCGGTCTCGACCCCCGGTGTCGTCGGGGGCCCTCGGGTTGCTGGAGCAGTGGGTGTGGTCGTCCCACTCTCGAGGGGTCCTCTCCCTGGCGGACCGGGTCGGTGGTGACGGACCGGGACATACAGACGGGCCGGAACCGAGGACCGGGGGTTTGATCGGAAATCCCAGACCACGGGGAGTGGGGGTGACGGGGATCGAACAGTTTCGGGGTCGGAGACCCCTGGGGTTCGCCGGGCCACAAACGTGTACTTATCCACGTCTAAAGGACTCCCGTAGAAGGGGGGCCTTTACGTGTAAAGAGTGGTTTTCCCAGGTTCGACCCGTGACGTCGTTCACGGCGACTGGGACAGGGGTCCCCAGACGGACCGACTTGCGCCCTGAGACGTCCTCGGTCCTGGCTTCAAGGGGGTCGTGAGGGGTCCCGGGACGGACCCTCGGTTAAAAGTCCCGACCCCCACTTGGTGTCTGATGTTTCGCTACGAAGGGATAAACACGTGTAAGGAAGTGAGTTGTTTGTCACCCAGGACAAGGACGGGTCACGACCCGCGAGAAGGTCTACGACCCCCACGTCCCTGACCGAGAGTACTGTGTGTCGTGTCCACTTGTAGTACCAAACCCGACAATTATACCCGACCCCCGACGACCCCTCGTAGGTCTTCCGACGAGGTCGACCTCAGTCTCCTCCGCCGTAAGTCTACAGCAGTCTGGGTAGACACTCCTAGCCTCTACTTTTCTGGAGTCCGGTTCCCTCGTTTTCGTTTCCGGGACCCCGACCTACCATACCTCGCGGCGTCCTTCGACTCCGACCCTCCGCCGTCCCTGGACCTCTCGACCACGACCAACCGACCAAAGGAGAAGGAGGTGAAATGCAGAGACGGGGTTCCCGTGTGTGACGGGTGCTACTTGAACGTGGAGGCAGACCCGACCCCGTAACCTACCCCGGTCGGTCCATCTGTGGTCAGAGGGAGAAGTAGGTCTCGGGTCCTCTCACCGAGGACCAGGTCGGTCCAACCGGTGCCACCCCAACCCGAAAACGGAGGGGTAGACACATCCTTACTTACCGCTGGGGGTTCCTCGGCACAGGTTCGGGAGTCGGGTCCCGGACCCACAATCAGGGAGCCAGCTCAGGCTGAGAAACGTTGCGGTACCTGACATCGGTTGGTCCGAGGAGACAGGCACCCTGACACGTCCGCCCTTATGACCTCCCCCAACGATAAGGGGAGAATTCCCCTAGAAGAGCTGGGTTCTTAGTTTATCCGTCAAAGAAATGGTAGACCCAATGGTCCCTTCGGGGCATTTGCCCTGGAATTAACCTTTATCCCAGAAACGTCTACATTGATTCCATTCCTAGAGTTCTACTCTAGTAAAAACTAAATCTTGCCTGGGATTTGAGTCACTGTTCACAGGAGCATTCTCCTCTCTTCCGCTTTGGTCTTCGTTCTGTCTTCCCTCCTCCGGTCCACTGTCGCTTCTGTCGTCGGTCCCCCGGGGTCTTCGACCACCTCCGTCCTTCCTGGGATTAAAGCCCCTCTCCTAATAAAGCTGACATCGTCTTAAGCTAGCTGGCGTGTCATCACTTGTTACAGAAGGCCGGGGACACTCAAATGCCTGCCTTTGACCTGATCACTGGACAGGAGGCTCAGATACCTGTGAGCCTTCTTATCGTTTCCGCCTGGACAGTCTATTGAGTCCCTCACTGGGGAGAAGGGGTTACAGGAAGTTTAAGGGTTAAAGAGATTTGGGGGTTGAAGGGACCCCCTCCCAGCAGACTGTCAGGTAACTGTAGGCTGTCTTGCCTACCCGTGAAGTGGGGTACCACAGCACCCCCTCGCCGGGTCTGCAGGGTCTGCCTCTCCAGAAGACCCCAAAGCAAGGATTTCGGCAAAGCTTCAGAGCTCTGGAGATGGCCAGACTGGGCTCTGGTCCTCCTGGGCAGCACCCCTGGGAAGGTGATTGGGGGCTGTTTGGGTTCATTAACATTTTCTGGCGACAAACGCGACCTTAATCACATTAGCTCTGAAGTACAAATCAGGCCGGGCCCTCGAGCTGGTTTCAAAGACTCTGGGGGCTTGGCCGGTTCTGGGTTTTTCTCCAGGCACTGTTTGCTCCTGTCTTGAAATCCACTGCCTCCTGGGTTGGTGTCAAGGAGCCGGGAAGAGGTCAGGGGGCTCCCCTATGAAGTGTGAGTGTGCCTGGGGGGCACGGGCCAGACTGTTGGGGAGAGAGACCAGCTGGTGGCCTGGCCCCGGAGCCTGGGGTCCCCCACCTGGATCTGGGCTTCCGCCCTTGGTGGGGACTCATATGCCTTTCCTCTCAACCTAGGACTTGCAGGGGATCTGTGATGATGATGGAAGATGGCTCACCTGTGTGTCTGGTGGCCGGCAAGCTGTTGGAGGGGAGGGGAGGCATAACTGGGCCTCTGTCTGTTTCTCCCAGCAGACAGCTTGGTTGGGCCTCTTCTCGGTGAGAGCACTAGATTCCCACGGGCAGTAAGAGAAAGCAAGCTCCAAAGCCCAGGCAGCGCTCAAGCTTCGACTGGCATCATGTTGACCAACCATCCCATTGATCACGCGGCCAAGCCCTGGTTCAAGCAGAGACAGAGTCCACCGTTTAATGAGGAAACTGCAAAGCACAGTCCAGGCAGACACTACTGGACTGGGAAGAGTCTGGGGATATTCCATCTACCGGAGTTGCTTTGTTGTTTTCTTCTATTTTAATTTCCAGGGTGTGGAAATTCTAAATTTCATCTTACATTCATTTAATTATTATCTTATAACATTATACTTTTCTTGAGGTTGTTGTTGTTGTTCAATCACTCTTGTCCTACTCTTTCTGATGCCTTGGACGGCAGCACGCCAGGCCTCCCTGTCCTTCATCATCTCCCAGAGTTTGCTCAGACTCATGTCCTTTGAGTCAATGATGTCATCCAGCCATCTCATCCACTGTCATCCCCTTTTCCTCCTGCCTTCAATCTTTCCCAACATCAGGGTCTTTTCCAGTGGGTTGACTCTTTGCATCAGGTGGCCAAATTATTGGACCTTCAGCTTCAGCATCAGTCCTTCCAATGAATATTCAGGACTGATTTCCTTTAGGATGGACTGGTTTGATCTCCTTGCAGTCCAAGGGACTCTCAAGAGTCTTCTCCAACACCACAGTTTAAAAGCATCAGTTTTTTGGCACTCAGTCTTCTTTATGGTCCAACTCTCACATCCACACATGACTACTGGAAAAACCATAGCTTTGACTAGGCAGACCTTTGTTGGCAAAGTGATGTCTCTGCTTTTTAATATACTGTCTACATTTGTCACAGATTCTCTTCCAAGGAGTGAGCATCTTTTAATTTCATGGCTGCAATCACCATCTGCAGTGATTCTGGAGCCCCCCAAAATAAAGTCTGTTGATGTTCTTGTTCCCCACCCCCCATCTCTTTGCCATAAATTGATGGGACCGGATGCCATGATCTTAGTGTTCTGAATATTGAGCTTTAAGCCAACTTTTTCACTCTCCTCTTTCACTTTCATCAAGAGGCTCCTTAGTTCTTCTTCACTTTCTGCCATTAAGCTGGTGTCATCTGCACATCTGAAGTTATCGATATTTCTCCTGCCAATCTTGATTCCAGTTTGAGCTCCACCCAGCAATACAAACTGAGTTGATTTAAAGAAAAAGATGAAGTAAAAGAGCCAAGAGCTTAAAAAAAAAAAAGATTAAGTAAATAAACCATCAGATTATGCAGAAATGGCAACCGTAATTCTGCTGAGTCGCTTCAGTCGTGTCCGACTCTGTGCGACCCCATAGACAGCAGCCCACCAGGCTCCCCCGTCCCTGGGATTTTCCAGGCAAGAACACTGGAGTGGGTTGCCATTTTCTTCTGCATAATAATAATTCTCCATAAGTCTAGGTGATTATTTACCTTAGTAGATAGTCGAATTTATTCTGTTTCAAAGATCTGTTCTTAACTACATGTAACCACCTCCAATCCAGCTATCATCAGATGTCACATATTAATTCAGTTTTTCACTCAACAAGCATACCTCAGTGAAGCTCAGCTAATAAAGACTCTGCCTGCCACACAGGAGACCCCGGTTCGATCCCTGGGTCAGGAAGATCCCCTGGAGAAGGGATAGGCCACCCGCTCCGGGGTTCTTGGGCTTTCCTTGAAGACTCTACCTGCAATGTGGGAGACCTGGGTTTGATCCCTGGGTTGGAAAAATCCCCTGGAGAAGGGAAAGGCTGCCCACTCCAGGATTCTGGCCTGGAGAATTCCATGGACTGCTCAGTCAGATGCCGCTGAGCGGCTTTCACTTTTCAACCACCTCCAGCCCAATTATCATCAGATATTCAGATGTCACATATTAATTCAGTTATGCACTCAACAGGCACACAACGAAGGTCCCCTGTGTTCACTGCCCTCCCACTTAACCCAGGAAGGCAAGGCCTGACCCAGGAGCCCACCACCCAAATGGGGCATAAATGCAAGCTAAGTACAGAGAGAAACAGCTACGGTCATTCAGCCACTCGCATGCAAGGGGAGAGTGACTGGCAAGGCAGCTTATCTGCTGTGTTCTGAGAGCCTCCTTGAGCTGCAGCTGAGAGTTGGATGCTGAAAAGAGATGTCGTCACCAAAGGGCCAGGAGGAGCGGTGTGCAGGGGCCCCGGTGCAGGACAGGACGGAGGCCGTGATGCTGGAAGGCGGGAAGCAGAGCAGAGCAGGGGGAGGGCCGTGAGCTGTCTCTTCCGGGTGAGCCTGCAGATCTCAGAGTCAGTTATCACTCCCTTTTTTCTTTTTTTAATCTCCTTATTTCCAAAATCCATCTATTGAACACTTAAAGCCCATTTGAAAAAGCAGTTGTTCTGTGGGCTTTGTCTGTATCCCTTCAAGAGATGTCTTTTTTATTTGGAGTCAGTTGCCAGTTGCATCTCCATCACGCATTGGTTGGGCCTTCCTACCCAGGCAGCCAAGGCCCCTTGGGCACATCGTCACTTTTCTGTGTCTGCTCGTGACTCTGTCTTCCCCTAGCTCTTACCTGCTCAGCTGAACAGTGAAGGGTGATGGGGGCCGTGGACGGCCCAGAGGCACCTTCCCGAGGGCAAGAGAGGCAGGAGGGCAGAAGAGAAGGGGGCCAACCATCCTCTCTCTGCTGACTCCATGGAAAGTCAACTCCTGGGCCCCTGGTACAAGTGGCAGCCCTCTGCCAGCTCCTGGGGTCAGAAACAATTGACCCTGTAAAGTGGCCCCTTCCTGGGGCCCAGGGTTCAGAAGGGACAGCATGTCATTCAGGAGACCCATCAAGAAACATTGGCCTTTGATCTTGGAGTTCCCCCAGAGCACAGGGAAATCCTGGATTCTCCCAGAAGCCTTGAAGGCCAAGCAAGCTGTGTTCTCTAGCCCCGGTCCCCGTTACCTTCCAACACCAAGGAAGCAAAATGCCCAGCCAGCCAGCCTGCCTGCCCTGGGTGTCCTTTGATCCTTTGCAGCGAGTGGGCTGCAAAGAGTGTGGGGTGTAGGCATCAGGCCATCTTCCCTTCCTCTCTGTCTGGCCCTGCTCCTCTTATCTCCTAGAGTATAATCAACTCCCCCCAAACTTCGTGGTATAAGACCACCATCATCTTCTTCAGCTAACTGAGTCTGTCTTAAGGAACTTGCACGGGACACAGCAGGAGGGCTTGTCCTCGTGACATGATATCCAGAGTCTCAGCTTCGAGGAAAAGCACCTGAATGTTAGCATCATCCAGAGGCCTCTTTACAAGTCTGGTGCCTGGGCTGGCATGATTTAGACTCCAGACACAGCCAGCCCTGTTGCCAGACAGCAAGGACACCCGGCCTCCTCCTGCAGCTCGAGCTTCCCCCCTAGTATGGCAGCGCGGGTGGCATGGCTCAGGGCTGCAAGCACGAGGGGTCCAGGGGATGGCAGCTGAGTTGCTTTCCATGACCCAGCCAGGGAGGCACAGAGGCATCCCACAGGTGGGAGCGCTCAGAAGCTCACCCAGCCACAGGAGAATGGCCACTTTCAAGGCTTCACCGCAGCTCACCGAGCGGCGATCCCGTCTTTCTGGCACCAGGGGACAATTTTGTGGAAGACGGCTTTCCCACGAACTGGGTCAGAGGACGGTTTCAGGATGATTAGAACACACGACGTCTATTGTGCACCTTACTTCTGCTATTATTACATCAGCTCTGCCTCAAATCATCAGGCCGTAGATCTCAGAGGTCGGACACCCTCATCATATACCATTTTATCCAAGAGTCTGGGCTTCTGCAGAGAGAGGGGTAGGGCAGACAGGTCCCTGTGGAGAGAGGGCTCTGGGGTTTGGCTCCAGGTCTGCCCAGAGTCACCGCCGTTTTGGCCCCATTTGTGTATTACCGGGGTTTTATCCAAGCGCAGGGTGTCACGCTTGCCTCCATCAGAGGAGGAGGATTTAGGTGAGACAGGGAGGCATTAAGTCACATGGAATCCCACAGGGAGAAAGATACTGCTTTTCAGCCATTTTCATTAAGAGGAGAAAGTTTCTGTTTGGTGATAGTAAGCCCTTAACACACCTCTAACACTTGCAAATCTCCCTTTAGGCCAAAAAAAAAAAAAGAGGCCATGCCCTGGCTCGGAGCTTAGAAAAACTTCTCAGCATCATTTTCTGTTTGTTTTCCCGGGGTACCTTCTGGGTATGGCAAGCAACAATGTTTCTCCATTTCAGCTGGAGTTGTCAAGTTTTGGGTTTTTTTTAAGGCTTTATTTCTTCGTTTGTTTGTGACATGTACACGCTGCTATATTTGTATTTGTTTATTCTTGGCTATGCTGGGTCTTGTTGCTGCGCGCAGGCTTTCTCTAGCTGTGGAGAGAGGGGCTGCTCTCTCGCTGCGGTGCGGGCTTCTCACTGGGTGGCTCCCCTTGTTGCGGAGCACAGCTAGGCTCCGGGCTTCTGCAGTGGCCGCTTGTTGGCTCTGGGGCATGGGGGCTTCAATCGCTGTGGCACGTGGGCTTAGTTGCTCCACGGCATGTGGAATCTTCCCGGACAAGGGATCGAACCCGTGTTCCCTGCACTGGCAGGCAGATTCTTATCCACTGCGCCAGGGAAGCCCTGGAGTTATGAAGTTTTAAAATACACCTATTTAAGCAACAAAGGGATTGAAGGAAACAAATATCAGGTAAACTTAAGTTTAGATCGTATGGTTAGAATCATGCAGGTGGCATCCCCCAGAAGTGTGCAGCAGCGGCCCTGGAGTGCCTGAGTGCCTAAGGTCCTGGTAGCGCTGCCTCGGCTCTCTTAAGCTTCTTCCCACCCATGAGAAAGGGGTGCTTATGATCATAATTTCCACCCTGGTGTTGAAGAAACGGGATTTAGGGAGTTCAATCTCTCTGCTCAAAACTCACAGCAAGTGTGGGGCAGCACCAGGAGTCCCAAACCCTCCTCCTAAACCCAAGCTCTCCTTCTAGAAGCCCGGGGTCTGGGGAGTCCAAGACTGACGACCCAGAGGGGATGTTTCAGGACCAGCATGGGAACGCTCTAGAAATGGAAACCCTGGGGCCAGACCAGAGGGAAAGGTGCGGGCACTGGGGCTCGGGTCCTGAGGCGTGACCTGATCACTGGGCCCCAAGATAATCCCATGAGGGCAAGTCCTGAGGCTCTGAGTTCATCTGGTCAACCCCATGTGGGGTACGTGCGTGTGTGTGTGTGTGTGTGTGTGTGTGTAGGGGAGGCAGAGGTCGCCGCACACCCCCTAAGGGAAGCAATGAGGATTGAGATTGGCACGGGCCTCATTCTGGGTTTGCTGCACCCCATAGGATGGCACTGCTGGCCCCAGCCAGCCCCCAGCACCAGAAGTATGGAAAGCCGTCTAAAGCATGAGACCCTCTCACTTGTGGAGCCGGGGTCTAAGGGCACCACAGCCAAAGACCCTCTGTCTCTAGATGTTCATGCCACAGGCCTCCTGGGCAAGGCTGGGCAGGCTGGAGGAAAAGTTGGCTCAGGAGGGGAGACATGCCACATGACTTTGGATGTGACCTCCAGGAAAGGAAGCCCCCTGCCCAGGAGCGTCAAGGTGTGACCCACATGGTGGTCAAGACCAGACAGGGCAGCCATGGCCTGTCCCCACCAGCCCAGTGGACACCACCTGTCCTGTCCCCACCAGCCCAGTGGACACCGCCTGTCCTGTCCCCACCTCAGCCCAGTGGACACCCCCTGTCCTGTCCCCACCTCAGCCCAGTGGACACCCCCTGTCCTGTCCCCACCAGCCCAGTGGACACCCCCTGTCCTGTCCCCACCTCAGCCCAGTGGACACCCCCTGTCCTGTCCCCACCTCAGCCCAGTGGACACCCCCTGTCCTGTCCCCACCAGCCCAGTGGACACTGCCTGTCCTATCCCCATCAGCCCAGTGGACACCGCCCATCCTGTCCCCACCAGCCCAGTGGACACTGCCCGTCCTGTCCCCATCAGCCCAGTTCACTTTAAAATGCAAGAGAGGGGACTTCCCTGGTGACCCAGGGGTTAAGAAGCCACCATGCAATGTCGGGGGGCGTAGGCTCAATCCCTGGTCGGAAAAGTAAGGTCCCATGTGCTGTGGAGCGTCTAAGCCTGTTTGCCTCAACTACTGAGCCCACGCCTGCTCTGGAGCCCGTGGGCCGCAGCTACGATTCTGGTACCAAAACGGAAGATCCTGCGGCTACGACCACGATCCAATACAGCCAAATAAATACTTTTAAGAATCACAGATACGAGAGATCGGGAGGAGAGAAGGCCTGGAAATGAGTGAGCTATCCGCCACGTTAGAAAAATAAACAAGTCCCTCCCCCCAAAATAAAGTCCCCTTTATCTAACTCCATATACAAAAAGGAACTCAAAATGGATCAAAGACTTAAATGTAACACCTAAAACTATAAAACTCTCAGTAGAAAACAGAGCACAATCTTCAGGACATTGGATCTGGCAATGACTTCTAGGTTGTAACACCAAAGGCATAGACAACAAAAGAAAAAATAGAATAAAAAAAAGAAGGGTTATTATGGGATTATATAAAATCATTGATGTGAAACACTTGAAAATTGGAAAGCACTATAGAATGTAAAGAATCTTTCATTCAATTAAAAAAAATAGACAAATTGCACTTTGAGAAAATTTTGCACAGCAAAAGACACTGTCAACATAATAGAAAGACAACCCACAGAATAAGAGAAGATATTTGCAAATCCTGTATCTGAAAAGATATTAATCGCCAGAATATATAAAGAACTCATAAGCTAAACAGCAAACAGCATGATGAAAAAAGTGAGCAAGGGACTTGATAGACATTTCCCCAAAAAAGACACACAAATGGCCAGTGAGGACTTGAAAAGATGCTCAGCATCATTACCCAGCAGGGGAGTGCGAATCAAAACGACAATGAGGCGCCACCTAGCACCCAATAGACAGCTACTATCAAAGGAAAAAAAGCACAAAAATCAAATGTTGACAGGGATGTGGAGAAAGTGGGACCCTTGTATGCTGCTGGCAAGAACGTAAAATGGGGCAGCCCCGACGGAAACCAGTGTCAAGCTTCTTCAAAAACTCAAAGCTGCCGCAGGATCTAGCGATTCTACTTCTGGGCATGTTCTCGAGCGAAAGGAAGTAAAAGCAGGGTCTTGAAGAGATATCATAGCAGCTTTATTCACAACAGCCAAAAGAGTGGAAGCCCAAGCGGCCGGGGATGCGGGAGTGGACGAGCAGAAGAGGAGTGTCGTTCAGCCTTCTGAAGCAAGGGGCCTCCAACCCGGGTGCGACATGCTGAACCCCGAGGACACGACGCTCTGCGAGATAAGCCGGAAACTAAGGGCCGAAGACTTTGTAATCCTGCTTACAGGAGGCCATGGCAGCCCCCTACAGTGTTCTTGTCTGGGAAATCCCATGGACAGAGGAGTCTGGTGGACTACAATCCATGGGGTTGCAAAGGGTCAGACATGACCTAGGACCAAACAAACAAGAGGAGTTAAGTCCATGCTGCTGCTGCTGCTGCTGCTAAGTCACTTCAGTCGTGTCCGACTCAGAGACAGATGAGAGCGCTGGGCCAGGGGAGCGGGGAGGGGGTTAGTGTTTAACGGGGACAGAGTCTGGCTTCCCTGGTAGCTCGGATGGTAAAGAGTTTGCCTGCAATGCAGGAGACTCTGTTCAACCCCTGGGTCAGGAAGGGAGAAGGGAATGGCAACCTACTCTCGTACTCTTGCCTGGAAAATCACATGGATGGAAAGCCTGGTGGGCTACAGCCCATGGAGTCGCAAAGGGTCGGACATGACTGAACAGTTAACACACACAAGAGGACAGAGTCTCAGCTGGTCAGGATGAGAGAGTTACAGGGGATGGGTGGGTGCCATGGTTGCACAATATTATGAAGGTATTTAATGCCATTCAATACCTGAATGGCATTTAAGGTGACTTAAAACTCAACATTCAGAAAACTAAAGATCATGGCATCCAATCCCATCACTTTATGGCAAATAGATGGCAAAACAATGGAAACAGTGAGAGACTTTATTTTCCTGGGCTCCAAAATCACTGCAGATGGTGACTGTAGCCGTGAAATTAAAAGACGCTTGCTCCTTGGAAGAAAAGTTATGACCAACCTAGACAGCATATTAAAAAGCAGAGACATTACTTTGCCAATAAAGTTCTGTCTACTCAAAGCTATGTTTTTTCCAGTAGTTATGTATATATGTGAGAGTTGGATTATAAAGAAAGCTGAGTGCTGAAGAACTGATGCTTTTGAACTGTGGTGTTGGAGAAGACTCTTGAGAGTCCCTTGGACTACAAGGAGATCCAACCCGTCCATCCTAAAGAAAATCAGTCCTGATATTCATCAGAAGGACTGATGCTGAAGCTGAAGCTCCAATACTTTGGCTACCGTATGTGAAGAACTGACTTATTGGAAAAGGCCCTGATGCTGGGAAAGATTGAAGGCAGGAGGAGAAGGGAATGACAGAGGATGAGATGGTTGGATGGCATCACCGACTCAATGGACATGAGTTTGAGCAAGTTCCAGGAGTTGGTGATGGACAGGGAAGCACCACAGGTGCCCCAGTGTTTCTCAGCCTGTCACGACTCGTTGACTTGACTTGACTTACGGTAAGTTCGACGGTGTGAATTTTACCGGTTCCACTGTCTAAATACAAAATCCCCCTCAAATCCCAAAAAAACAAAACAAAACAAAAAAACGATTGCGTCAGACCTCAGAAATAAAAAAGATTAAATAAGGATTAACCTCCTATTGACGAAAGGTCACGACACAACTAAAGACGACATGTTGTTCCATTTATGTCCAGGTGTATATACGGGAAGGAGGACTTCGAGGGAGGGTGGGGAAGCCAGCAGAGTCACGCGGGTCGGCTCGGGGGACACCGACACGTCGGACCGGGCGGGCGCCACCGCGTATATGTAGTTACGGGGAGAGAATTGAGTGGGACCGTTGGGTGAGGTCATAAGAAGGGACCTCTTAGGGTACCTACCTCCCGATGTCAGGTGCCCCAGCGTTTCTCGGCCTGTGCTGACTCGCTAAATAATAATAATAATATTGAGTGGGATTCGAGAGGAAGGGAACGGCATAGGTGTTCAGACGAGAGGCAAGGACGGGATGTGCTTCAGTCTCTCTCCTTTTGTTCATAACATATAATTGTGAACACATACTTAGATCTAAAAACAAAAGGTGTTAATTTTTCTTTCTCCTCACACATGTACAGGTAGGGTCTGAGGGATTGGTAGGGAAGGGGGTGTAGGAAGGAGGCAAAAACAAAGTTTTTATTTAAGCAAACGTAACAAAGCAAAATCTAAGGCTTATGTTCCCTGCAGTATGCTATATACTTGGAACCAGAGGACAGGTCGTCTTTTGACCGAGGATCAGAGGAGACGATGTCCCGTCTCACACCGGAACTGAACCCCCTCCCGTTCGTTTATTACTGTATTAAGTAATTCGTCAACTATTGACACCTTCTCAATGTTTCTCGACGGTCACACCATTTACGATCACCAGGGGTGGCCCTGGGGAAGGGTCCTACTGCGGAAATAGGGGTTTCGACGACTACCGAGGACGCAGGGGGACGAGGAACTGAAAGGGTCTTTCCTCCTTGGTGGAGCGGACAGATACGGATACTCCCAGACAGTGACCGATGGTCCCTTAAGGAGGTGAATTAAAAAAAAATTTCTTTGTAAATCCAAAGTTTACGATTTAGTTCTTGTTAATGTTAAATAAGAGTGACTTCTTGCTGGGACTCACGGGTCCTGGGGGAACGGTCCAGTGTAAGATCTTGTCTTTCCTCACGTAGTCGCGTCCGGAGACCCACCCTCCACCCAAAGGGCTCAAGGGACGTCCTTGGTCCGCTTGGTCGGGAGGAGACTCTTCTGGGGTAGTGCGGGTCTACTCCCGGAAACAACACGGACTGTCGCTGAGGTTGTGGATCGGTCTTTTTAGTAGGGTAGTCGAACTTCTATTTTTCCTAACTCTGGAATTCTGACATTAATTCAGAGAATCCTCTTATTGTTACTGCTATCCCTTCGTACTGACAAACAACATGGGTCGCGGAGTGTTCGAGACACAGGAGTCAGGACTGTGGCCCGGGGACTCCGTGTCCCTTCAGTGGACCGAGTAGGTTCCAGTGTGTCTACCTCCGGGACTTCGAGCGGGTGGGAGGCGGACCCGACAAACCAGTGGTTCCTACTTTTCTTGCCTTCTCCTCCACGGGATCTTCAGAGGGGTGGGGACGGGCGAAGCACCGGTAGATAAGAGTCGGGCGGTCGGTGCAGGAAGGAGACGACAGGGGTCGACTGGTAACTCTACCCCGGGGCCCTGGGTCGGAGAGACGGAATGGAGGAGGGACCGAGGTCCTACTCCCTGGGTGGGTCCGTCCCTAGAGACAAAAGGAGTGAGCCCATAGGGCTCGAGAATCCTGACGTGGACTACGTTGTCTATTTAACCGTTTTCACTTACTTACTGAAAAGTCGGGGGAGAAACCTTTGGACCAGTATAGTCGATATCAGCCTAGGTTAGAGGCTGGAAGGCCAAACGGAAGCTCAGTTCAACTGCAAGATTCTGCCAACCATGGGCAGGTTCTCACCCAGAAGCTGGATGAAGCTTTCCGTGTTTGGCCGGGACAGACCTGGACCTGGGGGACCGCTGGAGAAAAGGCCAAGGCTGGGCATGGGTCAGGGACTCACTCCTCCCCCACCCACATCCCAAGGAGGAGAAAGAATGACCCCTCTTACTTTCCCTGGGCTGCAGCAACCAAGGGCCACAGACCGGGTGGGGTCACGTAACAAGAATGTGCTGTTCTTCAGTTCCGAAGCCGGAAGCCTGAGATCGAGGTGCAGGCAGCTGAGCCCCTTCTGAGGCTGACGGAGCCTGGGCCAGGCCTCTGCACGCCCGCTGAGGGTCTTGGTGCCTTGGCATTTCCTTGCTTGCAGATGCCTCACCTTACCCTCCTCCATCCACGGCAGTCTTTCCATGACCTTCCTTTCATAAGCATGCCAGTTGTATGGACGATTACAGCTCATGCTAAGGACCTCACTGTAACTCAATTCCTTCTGCAAACACCCTGTTTCCAAACAAAGTGCCTTCTATGTATGGAGGTTAAGACTCCAGTGTGTCTTCTTTCAGGGCACACAATTTAACCCATAACCTGGTCCATGTATTTTTGTCCTCCCTAGATCTCGGGCATCAAAAATAATAATGTGATGTCTTAGCAACATAGGTACCATTGAGGAACCCCACAGCTTGTTTTTCCAGTAGTCATGTACAGATGTGACAGTTGGACCATAAAGAAGGCTGAGGGCTGAAGAACTGACGCTTTCGAACTGTGTTGCTGGGGAAGATTCTTAAGAGTCCCTCAAACATCAAGATCAAACCAGTCAATCCTAAAGGAAATCAGTCCTGAATTGGAGGAAGGACTGATGCTGAAGCTGAAGCTTCAATACTTTGGCCACCTGATGAGAAGAGCCAGCTCAGTGGAAAAGACCCTGATGCTAAGAAAGACTGAAGGCAGGAGGAGAAGGGGGGCGACAGAGGATGAGATGGTTGGATGGCATCACCGACTCAATGGAAGTGAATCTGAGCAAACTCCAGGAGACAGTGAAGAACAGGGAAGCCCGCAGTCCGCTGGGTGGAAAAGAGTGGACATAACTTAGGGACTGATCGAGAACAGCCCTGATGGCTTTTTGTGGGTCTTTTTGCCAACCAATTGGATATATTTTATGGGGGGAGGGGAACCCAGATTCTTGGAACATTAGGTCAGTACTCTTTTGTTTTTTTTTTTTAATTGCTGTTGACACGACTGAGACCTCCCATACCGCATCCTAGTAGAGGCCAGTTGGATATATATAGCTGACACAGAGCTCACGAAGCAATCTGTTCCTTCACAGTGACTGACACACTCTGGATGGTTCTAGTCTGTACGATTTTACTCTAGTCCCTTTCATTAACATTAACTGATTTGTTTGGTTGTAGGCGTCTTAGTCGCAGCATGCAGGGTTTTTAGTTGCGGCATGCAAACTCTTGGGATTTCCCAGGTGGCTCAGTGGTAAAGACCCCGCCTGCCAAGCAGGAGATGCGGATTCGATCCCTGGGTTGGAAGGATCCCCTGGAAAAGGAAACAGCAACCCCACTCCAGTGTTCTTGCCTGGGAAACCCCATGGACAGAGGAACAAGGCAGGCTACAGGTCACAAAGAGTCGGACACGACTATGTGACAGGGCGTGCACGCGCACGGGAACTCTTAGTTGCTGCATGTAGCATCTACTTTCCCCACCAGGGATCAAACCCTGGCCCCCAGCACTGGGAGCTCGTAGTTTTAACCACTGGGCCACCAGGAAAGTCCCTCCAATTCCTTTTAAGGCTAGCTGGGGTTCATTATGTTGATTTCAAGACCCCTTGGTGAGAGGTTGAAAAATCTGCTTATGACTAGTTCTCGGAGCTACACTCTCCACCCGCAGGAAAGCACACAGAGCAGTTAGCCTGGGCCAGGCCAAGGCGATGGGCACGGCTCTGGTTAGTCCCCGGGTGGGCAGAGTGCGAATTGGCCCCATCTGGAGAATCAGTTGCAAAAATCAGAGTCATCGTGAAACTCTGACACTCATCACCCCCCACCCCCACCCCAGGCTCCTGTCTTCAAGGGCACATTTGTGTGGACACAGCTGGCTAAAATTCGTCTCCCCCACCCCCAGCCCCAGGCCCAGCGAGGCAAGGCTCAGGGCCTCAAATAGACACTGGGAGACAGGGAGTGGGGAGTCCCATACTGGCATTTCAAGGCAGGTTTTAATCATTTGCAATACCTTCCCCAGTTACATTCATCAAGGCCAATGGGACTCTTTATACGTGGTGAACGGTTTCCATTTATTCTGTATTTCGATGTGCACAGCACATACATCACAGTATGGGACAGCACCTGTATAAAACTACAGACAGATTCTGAAAACAGCAGTAGGTACAGAAATCACAAATCCCCATCACAGCAACAGAAACACTTTACAATATTTCAAAGATTCAACGACACCTCTAAACGCTTCACATCTGATTCGCTGACTATATACACATGGTCAAGGATGGCCGAGTTCTCCCCTTAAGACATCTGAGTTCCTGACAATCTGATTGGGCTCTGAGACAAGGCGTCGTGCAATATGCAAGGCATCTGAAACAATCTGGTTTGTTACTATGTGAATACAGTAAATACAGAACAGCCATAAATTCCAGCCCCTGCTCCCCCCCCATCAAAGCTTCCCCCTTCCCCCCTGCAATCAGCACCCAGATCTCTGAGCGTCGCTCAATACTCCTGGAGTCTAGGGCGTGGTTTAAAAATTTTTTTAAATTTTTACTGCCAGGTCTGAACAGCAGTGTGAGATGTAGCGTCCCGTCTTAAGTGGCTTCTTTCTTCTAGGCTTCAGTTTAAGAACAGTATTTTAAGTAGATGATTTGCATTTGAACAAAGAGTTTTAAAAAGGAATGTGAAAGACAAAAACGCCAATCAGATTTTCCAGTCTTGCTGTCTGTAGACTCCCATAAAGTTAATTCGGGAGACAGTTCAGAAACATCTTAGGAGAGTATTAAAGTCTTGAGGAAACATTCGGAGCATTTCTGGTAGCAAGCTAAGGTCATTTTGTATAAACTTGAAAAAGTCATTCATTAAAATTAAATGTTTGCCATCACCTCGGAACTTTTTTTAAACCTCACCGACCCTTGCCTCTTCCATCTTTGCTTCCAGGACAGGGGTTACATTTGTAAAATATATAAAGAAAAATATAAGGTTACTTGGTGGCCATATAGTGTACTCTAACAGCTGTCTGCAAATATTTTCACGATGATTATCCTTACTAAAAGTAAATCGTGGGGTAAAGATAGCTCAAACGTGACAAGGTTCGAATGGGGTGCACCAACGCTATCTGCAATCCTTTTTGGCCACATATGGAAAAAAAAAAGCCACTTGGGATGGCAAAACTACACTCGGTCTGAGCTTTCTGCAGATTTTGCCAGATGAGCAGTTGAAGGGCTTTTGAGGTAGATGTGAAATCCACTTAATCAGGAATGCGACCGACAGAAGCAGCACCTTCCTGCATGCAAACTGCCTTAAGCGTTTTTGGACAATTACAAGGACATTTCACCTAAATGAACAGCTAGTTCCAGCCCAAAGCTTCCCAAACACAGGGAAGTGTGTTTTTAAAAAGAAGGCATATATATATATATATATATGCTATTACTTATCAGAAGTCTCCACTACCACAAACTGTCTCTCACCCCTCTGGTTTTGGCGGTGGTTATAAATCCAATCTTGTCCATTCCCAGCCTCCCAATGGAATATCAATTCCTCTCCATCGGATTTTACAAAATCACTTTGTATTTGCCCTTTCCCAACAGTGGCTGTGGCCGGTCCAAAAAAGGAAAACAGGAGTTTTATAAAGTTGCCCACGGGTCTCCCCCATCTGGTAGACTGAGGAAGATTGACTGCAGCAAAGTTCAAAGGTCATACATGGCAGATCTAAAAACGGAGTGGCAGCGGTGGCCTGGACAGTGCGCTTTCTGTACCCGAAGTAAACCGATACGTCCCAAGGAATATCTTCAGGGCAGAAAGGGAGTGGGGCACCGCGGGATGCTAGGAAGGGAGCCAAGCCTGGGAGCTTCCTTCGCTGGCTTCCAAAGCCCCAGGAAACCTTTCCAGGCACGAGGATGCTCACTGACAAACCAAAGGGGACAGTGCAAAGTGGGGGCTGATGTCGGACGCTGACATCACCGGTTTTAATACATGGAATAGCAGCAGCCACTTGTGACAACTTTCCAACAAGTGGAATAAACCAGTGGAAGGGTCTCTACTGTTTTACCAGCAAAAGTCAGGCTTTGGTTCAAGGCAGTTGGGGGGGAGGGGGGTTGCTTTTGTTCTTTCAGAAAAATACGAAACACAGAACCATAAATAATTTGGTAGCGATATATACACATTTAAATAATTAATTTAAATATCTTACACCTTCTCTTGCATTCAACTGTCCATTTGAAGAAAGTGCGCCAAGGGGACCCTCGGTACTCCCCTCCTGGGGGGTGCTAAGGGTCACAGCCTGGGGAGGAAGTGGGTGACCTTCATGGTGGGGGACACTCGGTTCCCCTTCTTGGTCTTCCCGTTCTTACTCAGGGCGATGAACATGCCGGGGTACCGGTAGCACTCATAGGCGTTGTAGTTGTTGGGGAGGAGGATCTCTTTGAACTTGCACTCGTCGGTGAAAAAAGGCTGGGAGGGAAGGAGGAGCCGGGTCAGGGGGCCATAGCGGGCCAAGGGACCTCTGGGCCAGTGGTCAGGGACTCCTCTCTCTCCCAGCCCCTCCTTGGCTGGGAGGCCTGAGAAGACAGGGTATCTATCCAGACCTTCACAGGGTGAGGAGAGGGACCCCGCCAGTCCCCGGCAGCGGCTACTCCAGGCACCTGCCCGGCACCTGGAAGCCAGAACAGGGCATCCTCATTGGGTCTACCTAAAGACTGCCCACTGGGACCCTCCCCGGGGGCGCCAGGCAGCGGCTCTCAGTGGCACCTGTGATCCACTGGCAAATGACCACTCAAGGATGGCGGGAGCGCTGTCCCTGTCTTGGGGCTGGGCCTCTCCTTTGGGCTGGTGGGCCTCCCAAGTGGCTCAGTGGTAAAGCATCCTCCTGCCAATGCAGGTGATGCAGGTTGGATCCCCGGGTTCAGGAAGACCCTCTGGAGAAGCAAACTGGCAACCTACTCACTACAGGATTCTGGCCTGGGAAATCCCACGGACAGGGGAGCCTGGCAGGCGAGGGTCTATGGGATCGCCCAAGAAATCCAATAGCACTGAGTGACTGAACCACAAGGGTGAGCGGCACTGCCTCGGGAGGAGGGTTACTTCAATCCCGCGACCCCCAGCGCAGCTCACGGTCCTGGCGTCGGGCGGCCTGGAGGCGGCGCGGTGCTGCCCGGCGCGCCGGGGCCCACGGTACTCACCGAGCCGTACAGCCTGCCCCGGCTGCTCATGGCCACGAAGAACCGGCTGGCCACCCCGAAAATGCTCACCACCCCGCGCTCCACCGGCGACAGCTCCAGCAGGCCTGGGGGCAGGGCGCGGGTTACTCCCGGGCACCGCACCCTCGGCCCGAGCTTCCCACCTGGCCCCTCCGCCTGCGCCCCTCCGGGACCTCCACTTCTGGGGGTGGAGATGAATCTAAATGGCCCTGCTCCCTCCGCGGTGCAGGCCGCCTGCCAAGGGCCCCCGCAGCCCCGCGGACTCGGCCCCGCGCCGGCCGCGCCCAGTCCGGGGCTGCAGGAGCGGGGTGGCCCCCTGCAGCCCTCGAGTCCGGCCCCGACGTGGGCGCCCGGGCCGGCCCCCCGCGGGTTGCCGGTGGCTGCGCCGCGCTCCTGGTGCCCACGAGCGAAGGCGCTGGAATCCGGAGCCCAGATTCCGGGCTTCTGAAGGCGGGAGGCGGGCTCCGCTGCCGGGTTGTGCAAAGCCAAGAGTGTTGGCGTCCCCGGCGTCTCCACGCCGGAGGGGACTGGACCCCAAGTCCGCTCCGGTTCCCACAGCCCAAGAGCAGGTGCCGGCGAGCCCTTCCTGTGCGAGCTGGAAGGGGCGGCCGCTGGCCCGGGGCCCGACCCTCCGTGTCCGGCCCGCCCCACTCACTGTCACTCGCGTCCGCGTGCACGCCGCCGATGCGGCCGTCGGGGAGCACCTGGAGGTGGAAGCCGATGCCCACGTTGCAGTACAGCCTCCGCAGGCGCTTGATGCCCAGCAAGTAGTCGCCGGCGCCGCTCTGGACGGCAGCCTCCTTGGGCTGCGCGGCCACCGGCAGGCGCGCCAGCGAGCGCGCCACCAGGCTCTCCCAGCGGCGCTCCAGCTCGGCCTCCAGCGTGCCATTGGGGGAGGTGGGCGCGGCGGCGCCCCCTCGGCCGGCCCAGGGCGCCAGCACGGCCAGCAGCACCGCCGGGAGCAGCGCCGCCGCGGCCGCCCCGGGCCCCGCCATCCCCGCCCTCGGGCCGTGCGTCCGCGGGTGGGTCAGTGCGCCAGGGAAGACGGCGGGCGAGCTCGTCTGGGGGTGGGGGTGGGGGGTGCCTTGCGGGAGCGCACTGCCTGGGCCGGGCAGGTAGTGCCCGGCTGGGGCGGGGAAAGCGGGAGGCGAGCGACGGGGCCCCCGGACGCTGGGAGCTACCTGGGCTGCATGGAGAGGCAGGCAGCGGTGGTAGGACGCACGGCCCAGGCTGGGACCGTGCGGAGCGGTGCGCGCCTCCCTGCGCGCTGGGCCCGCGGCCGCCGAGCCGCTATATATATAGCCGATAGCCACCCCCCCCCGCCCCCTTCTACTCCCGCAGGGGGCCGTTCGCGTTCGCCTGGGCGCCCGGGGCGCTGTGGCGCTCGCGGCGGCTGGTCGCAGGCCGCCTGCCAATCAGGGCTGGGGGAGGGAAGGCGGCCGGGGCCCAGCGCCGCCGCGGCCACGGCCGCCGGGAGGGTCCCCGGCCCCCGCCCCTGGCTTCGCCTGGCCTCCGGACCTGGGGGTCCCGACCCTGGCGTCTCCTCCGCTCTTGTCTTTCCGCCACAGTTTGGCCTCTTGCACTTTGTCCCTGCCTGTCGGGTCTCCACGGGTGCCCCTCTCTGCTGCGGCCCTCACCCAGCACCCTCAGCTCGAAGTCACTCCTGGCGCTTTGCCTTTCAGGGGCTTTCCAGAACCTGTGCTCGGCTGGGACCACGGGGACCCACCTGGGAATGAGGGCCGATAAGGGCAGTACACCCCAGAACGGCCAGTGCCCGGGAGGAAGAATCCAGCGCTACAGGCTAGAGGGAGGCAAGGACTGGGGGGTTGGCCACCTGAGCGCTCGTGGTCAGGGATGGAGCTATGGCCACCAGGAGGAAGCATGCCCTGAGCAGGGGGCCTGGATGGGTGGTGCTGAGAGAAGACAGAGCGGGCTGGTGCACCCCAAGGCCACTGGCCCTGCACCCCCATACACACCTACTGCCACACAAGGACAGGGGGCCGAGCCAGAGAGGACATCGCTGCCCCCCTTCAATTCTGTAGCAGGAATACCGAGGAGCCAGAGGCAGAACCCCCAAGCCCAGGCAGGCTTTGGACAGGCTCCCTTCCCCCACCTGCTGTCCCCACCCCCCACCCCCACTGTGCCCATTATGGCCTGATGGGGCGGCGTCCAGCAAGATGCTGGCTCACCCAGGTGTGAAAACCCCTGTTCTCAGTAGTACCTGGTGAGGCTGCGGTCACCTCCCAGCAGCCCCGCCCAGCCGCCACCGCAGGGGGCCCAGAGCCACCCTACCCCCTGCTGCCACTAGCGCCTGTGACCAGATTCGTCATCCCAAGGCCCTTTCAGCCTCCCCGCCTCCACCCCATTCCTGCCCGAGGAGCCCGGACCAACCTCCGCGGCCTGCTGGGGCTCATTCGCACCACAGAGGGCACCTCTGGGGCTTGAGGTCTCTGGCTTGAGCCCAGAGATGGGGCTCCCGGGGCTCAGTGAGGGCCCTGGTAGGATGGACCCCGGTCTGTGGTTTCCTCAGGGAGATTCTTTGCTCTTCTCTGGACCCGTGGCCTGACCACCCAGTGGCCACCCGGGCCGGGCCTTCCTGGGCGGCCAGGTGGCGGCTCTAAGGTGAGCTGTGCAGCTGTGTGGACCCCGGGCCCCCCTACCGACAGGACGCAGGAGACCAAGACCTGCCCCAGCCCCGAGCCTCCCCCTCTCGGTGACAGGGGCAGTCCTGCCGCCCCTGGGCCCCCAAACCCCTATTTACAGAAAAGCCTGGAAGGTGGGCTCGTCTCTGGGTCCACGTGGGTACCTGTTCTGGGGAGGTGGGACCCAAGCCCTCCGAGGTGCCCCCCAGCCCCTGGCAGAGTGTGCCCCCTCTTCCCACAACCCCGCAGGGAGCTCCCTCCCCGGCTCCCCTCTTTGCTAGCAAGTTCAGCTCAGTTCCAACCTGGGTTTGATCCCCAGGTCAGGAAGATCCCCAGGAGGAGGAAATGGCAACCTGCTCCAGTGTTCTTATCCGGAAATTCCCATAGATAGAGGAGCCTGGTGGGCCACAGTCCATGGGGCCGGAAAGAGTCAGACATGAGTGAGTGACTAACACAGGTTACAGGAGGAAGATGTAACAGGATGGTCTTTCCCCCTGGCCCTGCTTCCCCACTCCCTCCCCACAGGCCCACATCTGACAGACTCCCTCCAACCACTGTCCTCAGGATCTTCCTCCATCTCTCCAGCCTCTGGACTGCTCCCTGCTCAGGGCTCCTCTCAGATACCAGCCACTCCGGAGGCCTGCCACGGCACCCACCTCGCGAGAGGCCTCCTCCTCCCAGCCCATCTGGTTGTGGTTTCTTCTCAGCCCTTAAGGGGCCTTCCTTTCCTTGCTGACCCCTCTTCTCCACTAGAAATTGGCCCTGATGCACCTGAAGAGGCTGGTCTACCAAGAGTCCTGTGCTCCTTGCTTCAAGGTCCCATGGAGGGTCTGTCTCTCTTCATCATGTGATGTTAGCCTTTCACTTCTGATCATGCTCAGTTTCTCCATCTGTATAATGGGTCTAGTGAGCAGGAGGAGAAGGGGACAACAGAAGACAAGATGGTTGGATGGCATCACCGACTCAAGGGACATGAGTTTGAGTAGGCTCCTGGAGTTGGTGAAGGACAGGGAAGCCTAGCATGCTGCAGTCCATGGGGTTGCAAAGAGTTGTATATGACTGAGTGGCTGAACAACAATGTAATAGGCATACCAGTAACTCATTTCAGGGGCCATCAACCTCTACAAGAGGGTAGGCTGTAGGGAAAGGATGAAAGAAGTCAGTCCTTCAAACCGCCAGCTCTTAGGACCCAGCTCGCCGTCCACGTTCAGAACGTGTGAAATAATCACTCACATTTTTATCCTATGGGAGGCCCCACCTTGCATCACCAACCGTGCCTGGAGGGAGAAAGTGGCAGACGGAACAAAAACTCAGAACCGAAACCAGCCAGTCCCCGCCTACAATCCTCTGGTGACCTTTTCTAACCTACAGAAAAATTGCTAAGTCCTGTCTTCTTGGTTTCTTCTCCTTTGTAAGAGTGACAGGGCTTCTTAGAATCACCAGCCCCAGCTGTTAAGGACTTACTTGGCTTCATAGTAATAATAATAATAAAACAGTGCTGCATAAAGATTCAATCCCAGTCCTTAGGGTGGAGTGTCAGGGCTCAGCCTGGGGCAGGGCTCCCAGGCCGCAGACTTTGCAGACTTGCTCAACTGTTTTCTTGTTCAACTTCCTTTTCTTGACTTTAGTGAGAAGACCCTCACAATGGCCTCAAGGAGAAGGCTAAGGCTGTCTACACAGGCTGCAATTGCTGGGAGAAATATCAACAACCTCAGATATGCAGGTGATACTACTCTAATTGTAGAAAGTGAAGAGGAACTAAAGAGCTTCTTGATGAGGGGGAGAAGAAGAGAGTGGAAAAGCTGACTTGAAAGTCCAACACTCAAAAAGCGAAGATGATGGCATCTGGTCCCATCACTTCATGGCAAATAGAAGGGGAAAAAGTGGAAACAGTGACAGTTTTCATTTTCTTGGGCTCCAAAATCACTGTAGATGGTGACTGCAGCCATGAAATTGAAAGACGCTTGCTCCTTGGAAGAAAAGCTATGACAAACCTAGACAGTAGATTAAAAAGCAGAGACATGATTTTGCAGACAAAGGTCCATCTAGTCCAAGCTATGGTCTTTCCAGTAGTCGTACCAATGTGAGAGTTGGGCCATAAAGAAGGCTGAGTGCCAAAGAATTGATGCTTTTGAGCTGTGGTGCTGGAGAAGACTCTTGAGAGTCACTTGGACAGCAAGGAGATCAAACCAGTCAATTCTAAAGGAAATCAGTCCTGAATATTCATTGGAAGGACTGATGCTGAAGCTGAAGCTCCAATAATTTGGCCACCTGATGCAAAGAACCGATTCATTGGAAAAGACTCTGGTGCTGGGGAAGATTGAAGGCAGGAGGAGAAGGGGGTGACAGAGGATGAGGTGGTTGGATGGTATCACCAAGTCAATGGGAGTGATTTTGAGCAAACTCCAAGAGATAGTGGAGGACAGGGAAGCCTGGCGTGCTGCAGTGCATAGGGTCGCAAAGTCGGACATGACTTAGTGACTAACCAACAACAACGCCGATAAGCATGATTTCTTTAAGAACATCCGAAGAAGGGGGAAATTAAGCCAGTTTTCTGAAAGGCCTTTAGAAATTGTGGCTAAATGCATGCAACATAAAGTTTACCATATGCCAGGGCTTCCCTGCTGGTCCAGTGGTTAAGGGTTCATCTTCAAATGCAGAGAACTCGGGTTCAATTCCTAGTCAGGACATTAAGATTCCACATGCTGTGTCGTGGGGCGACTAAGCCTGTGAGCCACAACTAAGGCCCAATGAAGCCCAAAAGAGGTAAGTTTATAAAATATTTTTTCCAAAAGAGGAAAATTTTTTGTTACTATCTCATGTCTGAGTGCACGGTCAGTGGCATTAAGAATGTCCACGTTGCATGCCTTCACCAACCGTCATTCTTCTTCAGAACTTTTTCTTCTTCCCAAACTGAAACGCTATGCTCAGTAAACGCGAATCCACCATTCTCCCATCTCCATGAGTGTGACTCCTCTTGGGACCTCCGGTAAGTAGAATCACACAATATTTGTCCTTTTGTGTCTGGCTTATTTCACTGAGAGTCAGGGGAGAAGGTGACAGAGGATGGGATGGTTGGATGGTATCATCGACTCAATGGACATGAATCTGAGCAAACTCCCGGAGATGGTGGAGGACAGGGGAGTCTGGCGTGCTGCAGACCACGGGGTCGCAAAGAGTCGGACACGACTGAGTGACTGAGCGACAATACAAGTCCTTGAGGTTCGTCCGCATTGTAGCCTGAGTCAGGATTTCCTTCCTTTTTAAGGCTGAGCCGTACTCCGCTGCATCGCGGCAGCACGTTTCTGTTTATCCATTTTTCTGTTGGTGGACATGCGGGCTGTTTCAGCCTTCTGGTTGCTGTCAGGCATGCTGCTTTGAACACACGTATGTGAATATCTGTTTGAGACCTCGCTCTCACTTATTTTGGGTGTCCATCCAGAAGTGGAATTAGACGATCACATGGTCGTTTCTAATTGTTTAAAGATCCTCCACACTGTTCTCTGTAGCTTTCTGTCTTGTTTTTGGCCATGTCCCGCGGCTTGGGGCATCTTAGTTCCCCCACCAGGGATTGAACCGGGGCAGGGAAAGGGTGAATCTTCACCTCTGCACAGTCAGGGAACTGCCTGTTAGTTTGATACTGGTTTTTAAAATTGTATTTTATTGACGTGTAGGGGATTTCATTTCAGTCAGCTCAGTCGTGTCCTACTCTTTGCAACCCCATGGACTGCAGCTGTTAATTTACACTGTGTTAATTTCTGATGCATAGCAAAGTGGTTCCGTTATACCCATATATATACTCATGGCTTTTTTTTTTTTTTGGGTCACCGTGATCGTGGGGCATCAAGGGGATGGGATTCAGAGATGAGTCTGTGCCCACGCCATCCCTCACCTTCGTTTCTCTTCTGTGTCCTCTTCAACCCTGGGCTCACGTAGCCAGGTCTGAGTGATAGACACAGGGCCAGTTTTTACAGCTGGAAACCAGCACAGCAGTTCACCAGGTAGAGGCACCGTGTGTGCGGGTGGGCACACACTAGACACTCAAGCCTGGGGAAGCAAGCTTCCAGGAGAATTATATGAGGTGAGAGGTGTTTTGCTGGAAGGGTCGGGGCACCCAGTCTTGGTGGGTTGGCGGGTGCTGCCCCCCTGCTCGAGGGCCCCAGGCACGGCCGGGCCCTGCCCCACCTGTGTCCGCTGGGCAGTTTGCTTAGCCTCTCAGCATCCGGTGTCCACCTTCACATGGTCATGGAGAGAAGAGGACTCAGACTCGTGAGGAGCCCCGGGTGCTGCCCCTACCAGGAGCCAGCAGGGAACGGCAGCATCTCCCCAGACAAGCTTGTGGTGGGGACGTGTTCCGGCACTGGGTGCTCCGGGAACCCCGCGGGCTTTTTCTCCTCCCCCAGCCCTGGGAGATGGGGCCAGGCTCACCACCACCATTTCACAGGAGAGTCCACCAGAGCTCAGAGCCTTTGAGCAGCGCAGTCAAGGTCACCAGAAGGCAGACAGCAGAGGCAGGACGCACACTCGGGCGCTGGACCCCAAAGCAGACCCAGTTTCCCCGTGTGCCAAGTGGAGCTCGTGGCCCTGACCTTGTCTGCCTGGTGGGGTGTTACGGGTCTCAACTGCAGGTGAGAAACCTTGCCTCAACCCGGATGGAAATCCGGCTCCGCAAGCTAGTACAGTCATCCCAAGAGATTCATCCGCTGAGAAAATCAGAGCAAGAACTCACTGGCGGTCCCGCGGTTAGAGCTCATGAGACCCACGGGCAGACCCAGGAGACCCACGGACAGACCCAGCTCCCCACCTGCCCCTTTAAACATTTCAGATCAAAGACAGAGCTGGAGGGACACAGCCCCAGGTATTGAATCTGACCCTCTGGTTTCACAGTAGTCCGCAGAAAGCCAGAGGAGAAAGGGGCCACCGGTGTTATCCCGAAGTCCAGCCCCCTTGCTCACGTCCGTCTCCTTGGCCTTCTAGGTCTCAGGCTGCCGCCCAACTCCCAGAATTTACATCTTGGGGAGGGAGGGACCCCAAACCAGCAAACCAACAAGATCCCGAAGCTTGGAGACCGTGGGAGGAGGGGGTCTAGCTTATTTCAAAGGGTCAGCGGAGGGTCCCGGGGTCCTGCGAACAGCGCCGCTGGGACCTGCAGGATGAAAAGGGCCCTCCCCAGAAGGGTGGGCGCCCTCTGCAGAGGCAACAGTGGGGCAACAGTTACCTGGGTGTTTCAGAAACAAGAGGTGCTGGGAGAGGTGGGCGGGCCCGTGGACCTGGGAGTGGGGAGGTGCGGGCGGGGGGGAGGAGAGGGGTTGTCTCCCTTCCCAGGGTTGCTCAGGTCAAACCTCAGCTCACCCTGCGGAGTGTGGCTGGTGGGCTGGCAGACTGAACACCAGGAAGGCTGGGGTAGGGGCATCAGGCATGCAAAGGGCGTGACTCATCCACCCCGAGGCTCAGCGTCCCCCGGCAGCACCGACACTGGGGTCCACCCTCTTCCCCTCAACCTCCAGGTCAGTTGCAGCAGTAAGCGTGGGACTGAGCCCGTCTCAACGTGAGAAGACGGAGGAGGTTCCCTGCACCCCACTCCACCCCCTGCTGCTGCTGCTGCCGACCCCCTGGCCCAAAGGCCCTCAGAGAAGTTACCACTTGGGCGGTAAGGGCGGAAGAAAGGTCCTTTGAAAAGTCAGCTCAGGCCACTTCACCCCTCCTTCCCGTATCGCATCTGCTTGCTCCCTCCCAGGTCCCTGGATGGACTCTCTGAGCCCAGGGAGGGCTCTGGACCCTGTCCTCAGGCTGGTTGCCACATCTGTGCCCCACTGGGTCTCTTTTCTTTCCCTCTCCCCTTCTAGGAAAGCAAAGCCAGGAAAAAACCTCAAAATATTACCCTCCCCTGCTCACTTATCTTTTGGGGTAGTGATCAATCCTAGGCCCCGAATCAAGGGGCAATGACTTCCCAAAGACTGCTGGGGTGATGGGATGTATGGGCCAGGCTGGTCCAAATGCTGATCCCTCCTCTGTGGGGCTGTGTGGCCTCAGGCAAGTCACTCCCCTCTCTGAGCCTCAGTTGATTTTTTTTTTTTTCCTGTTGAGTTGGGCCTATAATGGTGCTCACCACAGAGGGTTTCTGGGAGGACTGAGTGAAATGAATGGAGGTGGGTTGGAGGGGTAGACGAGTGGGAGGGGGGGATGGTTGTGCTCCCTGAGAAAGTGGGTTTCTTCAGCCAGACCTCAGCTTCTCAGAGCCAAAATGAAACAAGCCATGGCCTGGTGTCTCAAGAGCCCCTGGTGTCTCTTCCCGAGGCCCACCTGGTTTTGGGGGGCTGCAGGACTTGAGGCTGATGATGGGGTTGGTTCCCCTCTGCATCCATCCTAATCGCCCAGGGAGGGGCTGCGAGAGCCCAGACTGGGAGGGAGAGCTAAGAAGTGTCTGCAGTGGTGCCCAGACCGAGTATCTGAATGTCTCTGGACACTTCCCACCGGGGGTGGGGGCAGACTCGTGTGGTCTTCCTGCAGGAAGGAGATCTCACCTTTGGGGCTGCTCCCTCGCTTCCTCTCTCCCTCAGGTCTCTTCTAGGCACTTCTGAGCATCCTGAGTCACCTGCCTAAGATGCTTTAAGGCCCACAGAGGGTCGCAATTCGTTGTTCATTGCTGTTTGCCAAGTCGTGTCTGACTCTTTGTGACCCCGAGGACTTCAGCACTCCAGGCTTCCCTGTCCATCACCACCTACCAGAGTTTGCTCAACCCCATGTCCATTGAATCAGTGATGCCATCCAACCATCTCATCCTCTGTCATTCCCTTCTACTCCTGCCTTCAGTCTTTCCCAGTATCAGGGGCTTTTCCAATGAGTCAGTTCTTTGCATCAGGTGGCCAAAGAATTGGAGCTTCAGTTAGGATGGACTGGTTTGCTCTCCTTGCTGTCCAAGGGACTCTCAAGAGTCTTCTCCAGGACCACAGTTAGAAAGCATCAATTCTTCGGCACTCAGCCTTCTTTATGGTCCAGCGCTCACATTTGTACAAGGCTTTGACTATATGGACTTTTGTATATCTGGATAAATCTGCCCTGTCCAAAAACGGAGATCTACTGACCTCAGTCTGGAAATTACTAATGGTATTTTTTTTGTCAGGGAGACGTGTATTATTTGTCCCCAGGGACAATCAGAGGTGAGGACCTCAGTGGCGAAGAGGGCCTCCTTGTCTGGGCCTCCCGGCTCAGGCCGGGCAGCCTGCCCGAGCGGCCTTGCTCAGCCCAGGTTTCTTGCCATCAGGGCAGCAGGTGTCCATGGGCAACCCCAGCTCCTCTTCTTCCCTGGCCGGATGTCCTCAGAGTCAGTTTCATCCTCATGTGTGTGAATGAGCTGTCTCCCTTGTGCTTTTCCAATCTGAAATCCAAAATTTGTTGTATATAGTTGCAAAGAACGTCATCTCTAATGTGTTTCAAATACTGACATTTTAAAATTCTTCTGTTTCTCTTTTCAATGTGTCCAATGGAGTCTAAAAAATTCATAACATATCTTCCATCTTAAAAAAAAAAAAAGTAACAAGCTTTACACTAACAGCCAAAAATCATAAATCATGTCTTTTTTCTTTGTATTCATATTCCCCACACAGTTTTATCCAAATTTAAGGTAATTTTAGTCTTGAAAATCTTTCTTGATAATCTTGTCATAATTCTTTGAAACAAAAATATTTCTATGAACTGAAATATTTTTAAAATGAATTTCTTGTGACTATTAGCATTAAATATTCTTGCTTTGGATTTTGTTTTCATCAAAATTCTTAGCATACATTGTTGATCAAAATACCATGTGTATGATAGCACAAATAAGTAGAAAGCACAAATAAAATTGCATTGAAATGAATCTTTCAATTTGAGATATGATTTGAGGGTTTTTTAAATTATTTCATATCGTCATTATTACTTATTGCTGGAATAATGTGGAATTTGGCTTCCATTTCATTCTTGTTTTCCATTTCTGTTCATGTAGAAGCCAAAAAGCCTATTCACAGAAATAATTAGAAGGAATGGAAGGTTTGTTATGGGGACATCACCCAGGGATTTGAACACCAGCCAAAGTATATGTTCAAAATCACATACAACTTATCAAAAATGTATTTCCTGCTGTCTGCTGACACGCTAGACCCTTTTTTAAATTAAACATAATTGCTCACAGTGTTGCTAGTTTCTGCTGCACAATGACGTGAATTAGCTCTGTGTACACATACATTCCCTCTCACTTGAGTCTCCCTCCCACCCCCTGTATTGATCGAACTTGTATCCCCTGCATCGGCAGGTGATTTCTTTATCACTGAGCCACCAGGGAAGACCCTAGATCCTTTTCTAACTTTGTTGATAGCAAAGACTCAGAAGCTGCCTGAGCCAAGCTGTGTGACCAAGTTCCCCAGCCAAGGATTGAACCCAAATCCTCTGCAGCAAAAGCACAGAGTCCTAACCACTGGACTGCCAGAAAAATCCTGGCAAAGGATTTATCATCAGTCATTAGAGTCATACTTTTTCAGCTTCTGGAAGGTTCATCCAAAGGTCTTTTCACCTGAAAAAGGCCGATTAATTATGCCATTTATTCTTTTACTCAGAGGTATATTGTTAAACCCCTTATCATGGAAGGAAAGAAAGAAAGAAGAAAAAAAAGAATGGACCTAGGACAATTGCCAATTTCAAAATGGCTTGGCCACTGCTATACCCCAAAGTTACAGGTTTCGTTCATCCAACATACAGGAAATTTTCATCATAGAACAACACACTCAGTAAGGTCTGTCCTTGGGGTGAGAGAGCAGATTACCATCAGAAGACATCTTACAGATTGTTTTATTTTTTTATTTTTAAACATCTGTTTACTTATGGCCACACCCACTCCAGTACTCTTGCCCGGAAAATCCCATGGACGGAGGAGCCTGGTGGGCTGCAGTCCATGGGGTCTCTAAGAGTCAGACATGACTGAGCGACTTCACTTTCACTTTTTAATTTTCATGCATTGGAAAAGGAAATGGCAACCCACTCTGGTGTTCTTGCCTGGAGAATCCCAGGGACGGGGGAGCCTGGTGGGCTGCTGTCTCTGGGGTCGCACAGAGTCAGACACGCCTGAAGTGCCTTAGCAGTTGGCAGTGGGTCTTTCCTGCTGCGCGGCGCGTGGTCTTTCTCTGGCTCTGGCGCGTGGGCGCCTCTCTGGGCTGTGACTGCGGTGGCTTCTCTCGTTTTGTCGGAGCGCCAGCTCTAGTCTGCTCGGGCTGCAGCAGCTGTGACTCATGGGCTTTAGTTGCCCGCAGCACGTGGGCCCTTCCTGGTCCAGGGATCAAACCCGAGTTTCCTGGATTGGCAGATGGAGTCTTATCCACCTCACCACCAGGGAAGTCCTAGCTGCATTTTTCAGTTCAGACAAGCGAGCTGACATGCGTGTCCATGGTAGACGCCCTACTGTGGACGTTAACCCTGAGAAAGGCCCTAGTGGACACATCTGTGCCCAGAGAGCAAGGGCCAGGTATCTGCCCTGAGCTGGGAGCCTGCTGACCTCAGGGGCCTCTCTATCAGAAACGCATCTTTGTCCACCATTGCATTCGCGGTGGCAAGGTCATTGAATGGAATCGTCCTGCCTCTGGCCCTTAGCTCCCCAAGAAGTCTGCATCCCCCACTCCGCCAGGCAGGCCAAGCAGCCTTTCTCCAGCCACCCTTGACCCTAGAAGGGGCTGCTTCCCGTTCAGGGAGAGCTGGAAGGACTGTCTCTTGCTGCTTCTCTTGCTCCTTTGTTTGCTTGCCAGAGGCTTCTGCACCAGACAAGAACTCCCAGGTGGGCGAGGTCTAGTTCAGGAGCTGAGCCTTTCTTTTGGGACATGGAAGGAAGATCCAGTGAGCAGAGACAGGAGAGGTCCATCTTAGGAGAGCACAGCTTGGCAATGGGTCCTGTACTCTGTCTATTCACCAAGTATGACCAACCTGGACAGCATATTAAAAAGCAGAGACATCACTTTGTCGACAGAGGTCCATCTAGTCAAAGCTATGGTTTTTCCAGTAGTCGTGTACATATGTGAGAGTTGGACCATAAAGAAGGCTGAGTGCCAAAGAATTGATGCTTTCAAATTGTAGGGCTGGAGAAGATTCTTGAGAGTCCCTAGGACTGCAAGGAGATCAAACCAGTCAATCTTAAAGGAAATCAATACTGAATGTTCACTGGAAGGACTGATGCTGAAGTTGAAGCTCTAATACTTTGGCCACCTGATGCAAGAACTGACTCCTTGGAAAACACCATGATTCTGGAAAAGACTAAGGGCAGGAGGAGAACGGGACAACAGAGGATGAGATGGTTGGATGGCATCACCGACTCAATGGACGTGAATCTGAGCAAGCTCTGGGAGATGGTGAAGGATAGAGAAGCCTGGAGTGCTGCCATCCATGAGGTCGCAGTGAGTCAGACAAGACTGAGAGATTGAGCAACAACAGAGGCGATGAGGGCCAGGGCTGCAGGGTGGCTGGGGGACGGAGCAGAGCTCTGCCTTCCTCCCTCTCCTGTCCCAGCTAGCCCCTACTCCCCTTTCAGCCCCTAGCTCCACCTTGACCTTTCAGAGAAGCCTTGCTTGACCTCTCGAGTCCAACCCTCACCTCAGGGCACAGGGTGGTCAAAGCCCCAACCTGGGGCTTTTAGAGAAAGGAGGTGATCTTGGCTTCTGCGCACACCTGGCCGCTCCGGGCAGATGAAGGCTCACTCGGACCATCAGCTGCACCAGCTCCCATCCTCCACCCACTGAGTCCTCAAGACCACCAAGTCCTTGGTTTGCGCTCCCACGGAGCCCACAGGGCATCTGCCCACCCTGTGCCCAGTGCCGCCCCGGCCGGGGTGCCGGCTGCAAGGGCTGCCTGTGCCTGGCCCTGGGAGAAGAGCCCAGGATAGGGGCCAGACCCGGGCAGGATCCAGAGACAAGGCTGGGAGCGGGGAAGCTAGGGAAGCGTGGCCTGGCCTTGGCCCGGCTGGCCCGGACCTGCACCCCATTTCACACGGGGCTACAGTTGTAGCAGGCAGAGCACAGCCTCACTGAGTCAAAAATGTCCGGAACTGAGCTGTGCAAGCTGCTTGTATATTTTGGAAATTAATCCTTTTGTCAGTTGTTTCATTTGCTGTTATTTTCTCNCTCTGGGGTCGCACAGAGTCAGACACGCCTGAAGTGCCTTAGCAGTTGGCAGTGGGTCTTTCCTGCTGCGCGGCGCGTGGTCTTTCTCTGGCTCTGGCGCGTGGGCGCCTCTCTGGGCTGTGACTGCGGTGGCTTCTCTCGTTTTGTCGGAGCGCCAGCTCTAGTCTGCTCGGGCTGCAGCAGCTGTGACTCATGGGCTTTAGTTGCCCGCAGCACGTGGGCCCTTCCTGGTCCAGGGATCAAACCCGAGTTTCCTGGATTGGCAGATGGAGTCTTATCCACCTCACCACCAGGGAAGTCCTAGCTGCATTTTTCAGTTCAGACAAGCGAGCTGACATGCGTGTCCATGGTAGACGCCCTACTGTGGACGTTAACCCTGAGAAAGGCCCTAGTGGACACATCTGTGCCCAGAGAGCAAGGGCCAGGTATCTGCCCTGAGCTGGGAGCCTGCTGACCTCAGGGGCCTCTCTATCAGAAACGCATCTTTGTCCACCATTGCATTCGCGGTGGCAAGGTCATTGAATGGAATCGTCCTGCCTCTGGCCCTTAGCTCCCCAAGAAGTCTGCATCCCCCACTCCGCCAGGCAGGCCAAGCAGCCTTTCTCCAGCCACCCTTGACCCTAGAAGGGGCTGCTTCCCGTTCAGGGAGAGCTGGAAGGACTGTCTCTTGCTGCTTCTCTTGCTCCTTTGTTTGCTTGCCAGAGGCTTCTGCACCAGACAAGAACTCCCAGGTGGGCGAGGTCTAGTTCAGGAGCTGAGCCTTTCTTTTGGGACATGGAAGGAAGATCCAGTGAGCAGAGACAGGAGAGGTCCATCTTAGGAGAGCACAGCTTGGCAATGGGTCCTGTACTCTGTCTATTCACCAAGTATGACCAACCTGGACAGCATATTAAAAAGCAGAGACATCACTTTGTCGACAGAGGTCCATCTAGTCAAAGCTATGGTTTTTCCAGTAGTCGTGTACATATGTGAGAGTTGGACCATAAAGAAGGCTGAGTGCCAAAGAATTGATGCTTTCAAATTGTAGGGCTGGAGAAGATTCTTGAGAGTCCCTAGGACTGCAAGGAGATCAAACCAGTCAATCTTAAAGGAAATCAATACTGAATGTTCACTGGAAGGACTGATGCTGAAGTTGAAGCTCTAATACTTTGGCCACCTGATGCAAGAACTGACTCCTTGGAAAACACCATGATTCTGGAAAAGACTAAGGGCAGGAGGAGAACGGGACAACAGAGGATGAGATGGTTGGATGGCATCACCGACTCAATGGACGTGAATCTGAGCAAGCTCTGGGAGATGGTGAAGGATAGAGAAGCCTGGAGTGCTGCCATCCATGAGGTCGCAGTGAGTCAGACAAGACTGAGAGATTGAGCAACAACAGAGGCGATGAGGGCCAGGGCTGCAGGGTGGCTGGGGGACGGAGCAGAGCTCTGCCTTCCTCCCTCTCCTGTCCCAGCTAGCCCCTACTCCCCTTTCAGCCCCTAGCTCCACCTTGACCTTTCAGAGAAGCCTTGCTTGACCTCTCGAGTCCAACCCTCACCTCAGGGCACAGGGTGGTCAAAGCCCCAACCTGGGGCTTTTAGAGAAAGGAGGTGATCTTGGCTTCTGCGCACACCTGGCCGCTCCGGGCAGATGAAGGCTCACTCGGACCATCAGCTGCACCAGCTCCCATCCTCCACCCACTGAGTCCTCAAGACCACCAAGTCCTTGGTTTGCGCTCCCACGGAGCCCACAGGGCATCTGCCCACCCTGTGCCCAGTGCCGCCCCGGCCGGGGTGCCGGCTGCAAGGGCTGCCTGTGCCTGGCCCTGGGAGAAGAGCCCAGGATAGGGGCCAGACCCGGGCAGGATCCAGAGACAAGGCTGGGAGCGGGGAAGCTAGGGAAGCGTGGCCTGGCCTTGGCCCGGCTGGCCCGGACCTGCACCCCATTTCACACGGGGCTACAGTTGTAGCAGGCAGAGCACAGCCTCACTGAGTCAAAAATGTCCGGAACTGAGCTGTGCAAGCTGCTTGTATATTTTGGAAATTAATCCTTTTGTCAGTTGTTTCATTTGCTGTTATTTTCTCCCATTCTAGGGGTTGTCTTTTCACCTTGCTTGTAGTCTCCTCTGCTGTGCAAAAGCTTTTAAGTTCAATCAGGTCCCACTTGTTTACTTTTGTTCTTACTTCCATTATGCTAGGAGGTGGGTCCTAGAGGGTCTTGCTTTGATTTATGTCATCGAGGGTTCTGCCTATGTTTTCCTCTAAGACTTTTATAGTTTCTGGTCTTAGGTTTAGGTCTTTAACCCATTTGGAGTTTCTCTTTGTGTGCGGTGTTAGGAAGTGCACTAATTTCATTCTTTTACACGTAGCTGTCCAGTTTCCCCAGCACCATTTATTGAAGAGGCTGTCTTTGCCCCCATTAATTCTGTAAAGCAATCACCATTCAATAAAAAATAAATTAATTTAAAAAAAAAGAGAGAGAGAAACCAGAAAGAAAGGGGGAAAAAAATGTCCGGAAGCCAGTGCTCGTCTGACTCCTGGAGGCAGTTTTCCCTCCAGCTTCGGCCCCATCAGCTGCACCCTGGGTGCCCACGCAGCCCTGCTCACTGGTCCCTACTTGGGGAGGATGGGGGGAACACAGGTGCACAGCCCCCAAGTAGAGTGATGAGGGATTCCAGGCTCACAGGAGTCCTTACACAACGGGGGTAGACTGTATTTCCCCTTCACCTTTGCTATATTACTGCTTCTACCGACGAGGGCGTCCGGAGGTGGCTGCGGTCCATTCTCTGCGGCTGAAAGGACCGTCTGACTCTTCCCTTTTCTCTGGCGGTGAGGCCCTTGGGCAGATTCTAACTCAGCCTTCCCATCTGCAAAATGGGTAACAATGGGGGGAAGATCTGAGGAAAGGCCTAAGGAACAGATTTTCCTTTGCTCCATCCGCCATTGCTCCCGAGCCTCTGACATCACACCCATGGGGCCTGCCCGCCACCCCAGGCCGAGGATGCTCACCCTCCCAGGGCCGACACAGGCCTTCCTAGGCCCCCGGTCTCGACGACAAGAGGCCTCTGCCGCCTGCTCCTTGACATCCCACGCGCCTGCCTCTAAGCCCGAGATGCACTTCTAAGCCGGGGCAGACCCAGCCTGCTATTCTGGGGTCTTCTTTCAACTATTTTGGCAAAGACCAAATGGCAGCCTTCTTTAAAATAGATGCTCCCAGCCAAGAGGTCATTCCCCGAGAACCAGGTCAGAGAACGCCTGGACTTCTTCCCAGCCGCTCATTCTCGTTACACCCAGACCCTGGCATGTGTAGCTAGGACAAGAGCCTGGCCGAACCTGGGCCAGAAGCCAAAATAAAATCTGGCGGACCCTCTGTGATGCCTCAGGCTTCTCCGTTTCACAAACACTCTGCCTTTCTCTGTGAAATCTCAGGGCCAGCCAAGGAGGTGGCCAGGAGGCCAGGGTGAATTGGGATCCAGCAGTCACAGCTGCACAGCCCGCTCCAGTCCAGGGCCACCCATGAACACGCATCTGGGAAGAAAAGTCTGTGTCCTGAGGCCTGGGAGGCCCGCACGGCAGCAGAGTTCCTGAACAAGGGCTCTGGTCGCTGGGCCCCACCTCTCCTCTGTGTGCTTTGCCAGAGGAGCAAGCTTGCTCATCTGCATGGGTTTGGTCCCTTAAGATCACATCCATCCTTCCCAGGTGGCACTGGTGGTAAGGAATCTGCCTGCTACTTCAGGAGACACAAGAGACACGGGTTCAATCCCTGCGGTGGGCGGGGAGACCCCCTAGAACAGGAGATGGCTACTGCCATCTCGTCTGGGAAACCCCAAGGGCAGAGGACGAGATGGTCGGATAGCATCACTGACTCGATGGACATGCGTTTGAGCCAACTCCACGAGATGGTGAAGGTCATGGAAGCCTGGGGTGCGGCAGTCCACAGAGTGGCAAAGAGTTGGACACAGCTTAGCAACCGAACAACAAGATCAGATACATGTCATAGCAAAGGAGACTTAAAAAAAATCAAAAGCAGAAGGGAATTCTAACCATAAGATGAAGCCATGTCAAACTGTGCCGAAGGTCACACTCCGTCACGTCCAGACATCAGATTGCCAAACGGCTCAGGTGTGCGTCCCGCGACCTGGTACCCAAATGCTGGCCATTGAAACTGGCTCCTTCCATTCCTTTGGCTCGAATGGTTTCACCAAGTATTTTAGCAATCTCAGCTGTACCCTCCTTCCCACTCTGACCTTGGTAAGAGAGTCCTATGGTGGCACCAGGCCTGCAGGGCAAGGAGAATTTTGCTCACGCTGAAGCTCAGTAAGTCATTCAACAAACCTTGGCTGAGCCCCTGGAGGTGCAGGCTCCGTCCCAGGCACAGATGTGGCGGAGGTGCCGTCACCCTCCTCGCCTCTCAGAGATGCCTTTCCATGGGGAGGAGACACTGAGCAAGGAGCGCCCCACGGGTGGGAGTGTAGAAATGGGATCCAAGGACCTACGGGTGGGGTATGATGGGGGCGAGGGGCCCTGACCTGGTCAGGGAGGAGTCCCTAAAGAAGAGGCCTGCGGTTGACAGGAAGCTGCAGTCCGGGCGGAGCAGGTGATTTAGGCAGAGTACAAGGCTGGGAGGTGAGACCCAGGGGCCTCTGGGGTGGGGGTGAAGAGCAAACAGCCCAGGCGGGCAATGCCAAGAGGCTGAAGGCACCGGCAGGGCTCTGAAGAGGCCCCAGGCAGGTGCGGATGAGGGACAGTGGCTTTCCCTTAAAGGCAAGCCCTCTGGCCTCTGTGAGCCCTCCAGGGATGGGGGGAGAGGAGGTTGGGAGACGTGGGGGGCGGGGGTCAAAGGACTCCAGCTCAGGGGAAGCAGAAAAGGCTTTCCTTTTCACCCACATGAAACCAAACCTAAGGGAATGTGCCTGGTGGTCCAGCGGCTTAGATTCCTTGCTCCTAACGCAGGGGCCTCGGGTTCGATTCCTGGTCAGGGAGCTAGATCCCACATGCTGCAGCTGAGAGCTGGCACAGCCCATAAATAAATAAAAAGAAACGTTTTAAAAAATAAATAAACCAAACCCATAGGGCCTTCTGAACCTTCGAGGGCCATCAGCCTTTCTCCTCCCTGCATGCCAAGGATGGGTGCAAGCTGGTCCTTAGCGTTCATCCTTGACCTGCTCACCCCGTGACCAGCCTGGGCCTGCCTTCACCTCGAGGTCGCAGAGTGGGAAAGAGGGCTCGAGTCACGGGGAATAGGGACCTAGGAGGTGGGCCACAGGGGTCTCCTGAGCCCAGAAGAGGCATTTTTGTCTCAAACGCAATGCAGAGCAGGTGGAGCACTGAAGCCAGAGGGAGGCCCCTCCGTCGGTCTTCCTGAGAGCTGGCTGCCACGGCGCAGGGCAGGGCGGCCACTCGGTTTCAGAAGGAGCCGGGGAGGAAGCGTTAGCAGCTGTGTGGGCCTCACGGCCTCTGCTCCTGCCGCTCAGCTCTGGGATCCTAGCCCGAGACCTGGGCGGTGCAATCACCCAGTCGTGTCCGACTCTTTGTGACCCCACGGGCTGGGGCCCACCAGGCTCCTCTGTCCACGGGATTCTCCAGGCAAAGACTACTGGAGGGGGTTGCCATGCTCTTCCCCAGAGGATCTTCCCGACCCAGGGATTGGACCCAAGTCTCCTGCCTTGGCAGGTGGATTCTACCACTAAGCCACCTGGGAAGGCCAGGCCAGGAAAACTCCATTTACCGAAGTGGGCGGTGGGCCTGCTCCAGTCTGTGAGTCTGCACAGCTTTGATGAAGAGGACGCACTGGGAGTGTGGGGCGTGGGGCTCAAACCAGAGGGGACACGGCCACAGGGAACCACAGGGAAGCTAGCCACGGGATTCGGGGAAGCCAGACATCTGAGTTCAGAGCCGTAGATACTGGCGATTTTCGTCCTCTCCCGGGCCCCTCCCACGCCTGCTTTGACAGCACTTTGGAGGAAGCTGTCTTCACTGAGTCTTCCAAAGCCTTGTCTTCACGGGCCGCCAGCTCTCTTTTCACTTTTGTGCCCCGTCGGTGTCGTTTGCACTACATTTTCCAGCCGGCTTCCCTGGTGGCTCAGATGGTTAAGAATCTGCCTGCAACGCGGGAGCCCTGGGTTTGGTCCTGGGGTGGGGAAGATCCCCTGGAGAAGGGAATGGCAACCACTCCAGGATTCTTGCCTGGAGAATCCCATGGACAGAGGAGCCTGGTGGGCTACAGTCCATGCTGTCGCAAAGGGTCAGACATGACTGAGTGACTAGTGCACAGAGACAAATACACACACACACACACACACAATTTCCCAGCTGTCCTGACAAGCACAGTGGACCCAAGCGCCTTGGGAACAAACCCAGCAGCTGTTACTGAAGGGGATGGAAGCGCATCGATGGTAAACCTCTGTGGGGCTCTACTTGCTGTGTGACGCTCAGCGTTTCTGAGCCTCAGTCCCCTTCTACCCTCCTGGTAGGGATTCAGCAAGAACAAGGAAGATAAGCGCCCTGACCTCTATTCACAGGGGCCTTTCAGAGTAGCCAGGGCCTTTGTGGGTGGAAGGACCCTGCATTGCAAGGCGGCCGAGGGGCCCGGAGCTTCCACTTTAACTCAGGTGCCCTGGGCCTGCTACACTGGGTTCCTACCCACCTCAGTTACAGCCTGGGCCCCTGACTGCGTGACTCTGCTCCCCAGGACCCAGGGCTCAGTGAGACTGGGATGCTTGGTTTCTCGTGAGCCACTGTGGCCCCAGGGGGCAGGGGATGTGGACATGCCAGAAGCAGCGGCCGTGCACTCCGAAGGGGCCCAGCCTCCGTCCGTCTTCATCACCCCGCCCGGGAATGCAAGAGCAGAAAGGCCGGTGAGATGGAGGCCCTGATAGTGCTGGGGGCGGGGAGGCCGCTTCCTCTGGCCGAGGGCACAGGTCACGGTGAGTGGGCCCCCACAATGCGGGAGGGGTGACGGGGCCAGAGCCCGGGCCCTGACTCCGGAAGCTATTTGATCTGGTCACTTCCTCTTTTTTTTTTTTATTTTAATTTTTTAATTCAACTATCGAGCTTGCTAAATCCCTTCAGTCATGTCTTCGCAACACTAGGGACTGTAGTGCTCCAGGCTCCTGTGTCCATGAGATTCTCCAGGCAAGGATGCTGGAGTGGGTAGCCGTTTCCTTCTCCAGGAGAGATTCCTGACCCAGGGATGGAATGTGCACCTCTTCTATCGTCTGCATTGGCAGGCGAGTCCTCTATCACTGGCGCCTCCTGGAATTTATTGAACTATGGTTGATTTACAATATTTCAGGCACAGAGCACGGGAATTTGGATCTACATATATATAGGAGATATACCGGAAAAGGCAATGCGTGGGGTGAGGTCATGAGAACGGACCTTTTAGGGTACCTGCCTCCTCGGACCACCCGACGTCAGGTACCCTAGTGATTCTCAGCCTGTGCTGACTCACTGAAGTGAAAGTGAAAAGTGAAAGTGCGTAACCTCTTCCTTTACCGTTGGGTGAGGTCACAAGAACGGACCTCTTAGGGTCCCTGTCCCCTCGGACCACCCGACGGCAGTTACCCCAGCGTGTCTCAGCCTGTGCTGACTTCGCTGAGTCGTCGTCGTCGTCGTCGTCGTCCCCTATATATACTTATAAGAAAAGGGACTGAGAGACAATTCTACATAGTAATGTTCTATAACCGATATCAAGGGACACGAAGTGTCATCAGCCAGGAACAAATAAATAGACTATGTCTCGTCACACACATTTAATCAGGGTTAGAGGATTGAACAGGGAGGCAGGAAAACCGGAAACCATTGGCATTCAAACGAAAGACACAGACACTCAGACAAAGGTAAAACGTCCCTTAAAGAAAAAAAAGTGAAAAAGTATAGGGTGTATATTCACCGTAGTACACCACGAAGAGACCCGCGAAGCGAACCATACCACAGAGATCCAGGAGGGCACGACGGCGTTTACCGTTCTGGCGCAAGAAAGGGCACCGACACATCCTAAGGCGACATACGTACACGGTGTAGGAGAAATAGGTAGGAAAACACCCACCTCACCGGAGACGTCGAGGTGTGTGTCCTGTCTCTTCTATGCTACCGGAACCGACACGGAGATTCAGAACAGAGGGCCGTACCAGGGGTGGGTTACCCTGAGGCAGGGGAGACGTAGGGGGGTCCTCTGGTGTAGGGGTGAAGAGCCATCCGACTAACTGCGTTGTGGCCTTTCGGGGAGCCAGGTCACACTAGTGCAGGTAACTGTGGGAATGGGGTCCCCCGCTATTGGAGACCGAGGGACCCAGTAAAGAAAATTCGTGTTCCCCGGGCGGATCGTGTCGGTTCGGAGTTATTTGTAAATAAACCACCTATTGGTCTGTTTGCACACTTGGTAGGACGTTTATTTTAGAAACAAAAGTGAAGTATTTGCACGGGGTGGTGACGGGGTGTAGTAACGCACGAGAAACATTTGAAGACTGAAGATATCGCCAAATTGGTAAGACGAGACAAAGATTATAATCTATCAAAGACTCCACAAAAAAAAAAGTCTTTGCTATCATTTTTTTTCTTTTTTCTGTTATCAACAGTGCTGTGATGACCACCTTTGTGCATGAACTTTTATCTTCTTCCTGCATTTGAGGTGTGGTCTTCAGAAGCAGACTCTCTGGATTCAGGCCAGGAATTTCCGGCTGGAGCGTTATGCTCCCTGAAAGCCACCGTGAGTTCCGACTGCAGTACGCCAGAAGCTGCCCACTCAGCCACACCCTCGGCAGCCCTGGGTGGGTTCTGGCATTTGTTTTTCCTGCTTTGTTGCCCTTGTTGCTCAGTAGCTAAGTCATGTCCAGCTCTTCAGCCCTGTGGACTGCGGCATGCCACCGCTGTCCTTCACTGTCTCCCAGAATTTGCTCAGATTCATGTCCATTGAGCGGTGATGCCATCCAGCCATCTCATCCTCTGCCACCTCCTTCTCCTTTTGCCTTCAATCTTTCCCTAGCATCAGGGTCTTTTCCAATGAGTCAGCTCTTTGCATCAGGTGGCCAAAGCTTCAGCTTCAGCATCAGTCCTTCCAGTGAATATTCAGGGTGGGTTTCCTTTAGGATTTAGTGGCTTGATCTCCTTGCTGTCCAAGGGGCTCTCAAGAGTCTCCTCCAGCACCACAGTTCAAAAGCATCAATTCTTTTGCACTCGTCTGCTTTATGGTCCAACTCTCACATCCATAGAGAAACCATATCCATAGAAACATCCATAGAAAACCATAAAAACATCATTAAAAAACCCATAACTTTGACTGTCAGGACCTTTTCCCTACTAGTCTTTACTAATATGACAGGCAAGCAATGAAGCTGGATTTTTATTTGTTAATAACTTTTAATTTTATAGTTGTTTTGCATTTATAGGAAAGTTACCCAGATAGTGCAAGGGCTTCTGCCTGGCCCACACCCAGGCTCCCTGTTATTAGCATTTCGCACTTGCGTGTTCCACTTGTTACCGTTAATGAACCAATCCTGACACACTGTTATTAACCAATGTCCAGGCTTTAAGCAGATTTCATTAGCTTCTCCCTAAATCCAAAATCCCTGCAGATGGTGACTGTAGCCATGAAATTAAAAGATGCTTGCTCCTTGGAAGAAAAGTTATAACCAACCTAGATAGCATATTCAAAAGCAGAGACATTACTTTGCCGACTAAGGTCCGTCTAGTCAAGGCTATGGTTTTTCCAGTGGTCATGTGTGGATGTGAGAGTTGAACTGTGAAGAAGGCTGAGCGCCGAAGAATTGATGCTTTTGAACTGTGGTGTTGGAGAAGACTCTTGAGAGTCCCCTGGACTGCCAGGAGATCCAACCAGTCCATTCTGAAGGAGATCAGCCCTGGGATTTCTTTGGAAGGAGTGATGCTGAAGCTGAAACTCCAAGTACTTTGGCCACCTCATGGGAAGAGTTGACTCATTGGAAAAGACTCTGATGCTGGGAGGGATTGGGGGCAGGAGGAGAAGGAGGACAGAGGATGAGATGGCTGGATGGCATCACGGACTCAATGGATGTGAGTCTGAGTGAAATCCGGGAGTTGGTAACGGACAGGGAGGCCCAGCGTGCTGCGATTCATGGGGTCGCAAAGAGTCGGACATGACTGAGCGACTGAACTGAACTGAACTGAACGTCCCTTTCCGCCCCAGAAGCCCTTATCACATCAGGTTGGACCCTCGCCTTCGGCCCTTCTCTTGACAGTGTCTCAGGCCTGCCTTGCTTTGATAACTCTGGCGGCTTTGAGCTTGTGTTTATTTATCGGGGGTATAGTTGTTTTACAATGCTGTGCAAGTTTCTGCTGTACACCGACAAAGTGAGCCATACTTTGTGATTCACGTCGAAGCGAATCGGACACACACAGACAGCCCTTCCCGCTTGGACCTCCCGCCTGCCCCCTACCCCATCCCAGCCTCTCGGTCACCACAGAGCAGCGAGCTGAGGCCCCTGTGCTGAGCAGCAGGTCCCCACTGGCTACTTTACGCATGGTAGTGTATATATGCCAGTCCCAGCTGAGATGGTTTTTGATGTTCATTTCTGTGTCTTTGACGGAGGCCAGAGCTGACCCTGGTTCTGTGAGTGTCTGTGCTGTGGGCGTCCCTTCTCTTTATCCCCTGTGGTCTCAGCGGTTCCCCCAGAAATCTGAGCGGCTCTGAGACGGTGAGCATGGCCCTCACCGAGCATGCAGACAGCCCACTCATACTCACCTGCTTTCCCCTTCAGAGAACCTGGGGCTGGGTTTTCAAGTAGATGGTGCCGAGGGTTCAGGGAGCAGAGCTGATATTGACGTTGGTGATCCCGAGCTCTGGGGGAGATCCAGGGAGGGCCCGGCCAGGAAGCTGGGGTTGGGGGGTCGGTGAGCAGCTGCAGGAGGGGCACCAGTTGCCTTTGGGGAGCAGCAGGGGTCTCTTTGCCAGGGTAGGCCAAGGCACGGTCCTCTTATTCCTCGACAAGCATAGAGGGACCTCTCCCCCTGTGCTCAGAGCCACGGGCCCAGACCCAGTCCTTGACCAC
>SJYG01000001.1:6189788-6210777 GCA_006410535.1 Litocranius walleri | reverse complement strand
TTGACCACAAAGAACAACAGGCAGAGCCCAGCCAGCATCAGCATCAGCAGCTCTCCCTGCCTCCCCCCACCTCCGCCCCTCCACCCTTGCTCCAGGTGCCCCTCAGCTGGCCTGGCTGCCTGGGGCCTGGGCCAGGACTCTCCCGACCCCAGGGCCTTTGCACTTGCTGGCCCCCTTCTTCCCATCACTCAGGTCTCAGCGTGGAGGTCACCTCCCCAGACAGATCTTCTTGGTCAAAGTGTCACCTCTCCCCCAACCATGTCACTCTCCAAGCTTGACTTTATGACATGGCAGGTCTGAAAGTAGCTATTTGCCCCTTGTGTACCCTCTGGGGGCCTCCACTGCATCAGCTGCTCAGACCTGGAGCCGGACCAGCCCTCCCTCCTCTCTCTGCCAGGACGGTGCCAGGCCGGCACGCAGGAGGGTTAGTGAGCATCTGTGATAGGAATGAGAGGGGTGCAGGTGGGGAAGGTGGATGGGACCACACAGGCCTTCCCCACCGTCGGGGAGACAGCACCACCTGCAGCTGGGGGTGGCCGTGCCACGGCTACCCCTCGGTGCCAGCGCTGGGGACAGAGCTCCATCCACGCAGTGGGGACACAGGTGAGACCAGGGGTGGACAGGGGTAAGTTTTTTCCCAATGACAAGGGGTTGCCTCCTGTTTGACCAGGACTGCAGTTCCAGCCTCATCCCCCTCAACAGCATCTCCTACAGGACCCCAGACTCTCAAGGTGGGCCAGCCCTCCAGAAACCCACCTGGGCCGGCATGGGCATCACGTGGGAGACTGGAACCAGTGACCTCGGGGACCCTCTGCCTTAGAGTCCCACAGACCTTCTCACCTGGGGGTCTCAAGCTGCCTGGCTTACAAGGTCCTCAAACAGGGAGTGGGGCAACGATGGGCACCCTCATTTCACAGGAAGCAGACTCAGGGGTAAAACAACGGTCCCACCCATGCAGCAGTGAGAAGTGGAACCAGATCTGAATGCAGGCCTGTGCTGTGCTCTGACCACTCAGAGCCAGCGCCGTGTGACCTCAGCTGGAAGGCTTCACCTCTCTGAACTGTTCCTCGCTGGAAAAAATGGGGATGATAATAACAGTACCTAACTTTTAGAATAATCAGGGGGCCCACGTGAGAAGCCATGTGCCCAGGGCTCAGTGGGGCCAGCCCCTCACGTGGCAGGTGCCGGGCTGGCGGGACAGGACCCTCCACTCCTGGCCCAAGGCCATCCTCCCGCTAGGCCACCCCAGCCTTCCTGAGTCATGGTGGCATTCTGGCCACAGGAGAAGGGGGCCTACCTGGTTCTTTCTGCCAGGAAGAAGCTGCTGGACTGGAGCCAACGTCCAGCCGTGATAGTGCAGGTCCCGGCTGGGCCGCCATGACCACGGTCCACGGAGGGCAGTCCAGAGGTCACACAAGGCCCCTGTCTTGCTCCCGCCTTGCCAGCATCACTCCAGGAGGTGCCGAGAGCCTCAGGCCCAGGAGGAGCCAAACTGGGGACTGAGACTTACCACCTTTCCCCCCTCCTTCCCCCGCCCCCCTACCACCAGGAAGATGTTGGAACTTCTAGAATCCATGAACCGTCAGCTCCTGGGACCTGCACATGGCTCCCCCAAGGGGCTGCCCTTCCCCTGCCCTGCCTCCCCACTCACTTGGGGCTGCGATTTTGAGGAAGATTAGGAAGATTCTGGCCTGACTGGCAGCCCTCTAGACGACCCCAGTCCAGGGGAGGGTGGGAGTGACAGGTGAGGACACTAGCCCCTGGCCCTCCCCAGGGAGGGGCCTCTGACGACAGCCGCACAGCGTCTTGTTGGAAAAGCCTCGAGCGCCCCTTGGGCCCTGGGTAGGGACGCTCCCAGGGCCGGGCTCGGGGTGGGGCTGGCAGGGGCTCTGACCTCCAGCAGGTGGCCTCGGGCTGGCCTGGCAATAAATCTTAACTCTGCTCTTGCAGCAGGGACGACACCCAATGGCCACACATTGTTCTCCTGACATTTGAAGAAGCCGCCGCACAGAGAGGACTCGATGGCCCAGAAGGCACACAGGTGCGGAGCCATCCTGATGTCCACTCTGAGGAGGCAGAGACGCCCGATACCCTTTCTCTCTTTCTCCTTGGAAATAGAAACTTGCGGTTTTGCCAGAGTAATACTGCCTGGAGTAAAGACTACATTCTCCAGCCTCCCCTGTAGCTTGGAGCAGCCATATGACTGAAGCCTGGCCAGTGAAAGGCAAGCAACACCTAGTGAGTATTCCAGCCAGTGGGAGGTTAAACAACACCTTACCTGTGGCTTCCAGGAGATGTCCTGTGAAGCTGGGCACCTGCCTGTCTTCTATGTTGCTGTTATATGGACTGTGGATGTGATGATCGGAGCTCAGGCAGCTATTTAATATCATGAGGTCAAACCCATATGATGACTATGTCCTGTGAAGCTGGGCACCTGCCTGTCTTTGTTGCTGTTATATGGACTGTGGATGTGATGATCGGAGCTCAGGCAGCTATTTTATATCATGAGGTCAAACCCATATGATGACTATGAAAGAGAAAGATGGGAGGAAGGTGAGTCCCCAGTGAATGTGAAGCAGACTCATTAGCCTGGGCATCCTTTGCATGAGGGATATACATCTTTATCTTGTTTTAAGTACATTTGTCTTGAGTTTTCTGACCCTCATAGCTGAGCTGAAGGCTGACTCAAAGAGGGAAAAGGTTAACTGGAGCCAAGATGAGCTATGAATCCAAATCCATTTGGTTCCAAAAGCAACCTCAAGGTGGGGGTGCAGGGGTGAGAACTGGAGGGACCCAATCAGATGCTGATGGAGTTTGGGACCCCCCAGACTAGGTGTGCTGAGCTAGAGGGGAGCTGTTATCATTGCTCCCACTCCTGCCTATCTCCTTCCAGCAGAAAGCTCAAGACAACCCTAGAAAATTATGCCCGTATTTCAGGGACCATGACTTTCTCAAGACTCACATACCTGGGTAAAGGTAGCACTTCTTAACCCAGCTCTCAACCTGCCTTCTAGCCTGCAGAGAAGCAAAGTAAGCATGTTGGGGGGCAGCCACGTCCCCCAGGGCCATCGTCTGTCCACAGGGCAGCAGCCATAGCAGTCTCTTAGATCCAGCTTTGTCTAAACTCACGCCTCACCACTAGAGACGTGCGGTTTTCCCCTGAGCCTCAGTCTCCCCTCCTGTAAAATGGGGAGCATAACCACCAGCCTAGCAGAGTCACTGGGAGAATTCCGTGTACTGATGGGTAGAAGAAAAGCTATGACTAACCTAGAGAGCATATTAAAAAGCAGAAACGTTTCTTTGCTGACAGAGGTCCATCTAGTCAAAGCTATGGTTTTTCTGAGAAGGCAATGGCACCCCACTCCAGTACTCTTGCCTGGAAAATCCCATGGATGGAGGAGCCTGGTAGGCTGCAGTTTAGGGGGTCATGTAAAGTTGGACACGACTGAGCAACTTCACTTTCATGCACTGGAGAAGGAAATGGCAACCCACTCCAGTGTCTTGCTTGGAGAATCCCAGGGACAGCGGAGCCTGGTGGGCTGCCATCTATGGGGTCACTCAGAGTCGGACACGACTGAAGTGACTTAGCAGCAGCAGTAGCGTGTATGGATGTGAGAGTTGGACCATAAAGAAGGCTGAGCATGGAAGAATTGATGCTTTCTATCTGTGGTGCTGGAGAAGACTCTTGAGAGTCCCTTGGACAGCAAGGAGATCAAACCAGTCAATCCCAAAGGAAATTAATCCTGAATATTCATTGGAAGGACTGATGCTGAAGCTGAAACTCCAATACGTTGGCCACCTGATGCAAAGAACTGACTCATTGGAAAAGACTCTGATGCTGGGAAAGATTGAGGGCTGGAGGAGAAGGGGATGACAGAGAATGAGATGGTTGGATGGCATCACCGACTCAATGGAGGACATGAGTTTGAGTAAACTCTGGGAGTTGGAGATGGACAGGAAAGTCTGATGTGCTGCAGTCCATGGGGTCGCAAAGAGTCAGACACGGCTGAGCGACTGAACTGAACAATGAGTAGAAAGCACACAACTCATAGCAAAGCGTTTTATGTCCTTAGTTAAGACATGTGAGCAACCCATGGAGATGTCCCTCTAATTCAGGGGTGCCCAAATGCTAGAGCATTGCCTGGAGGTCTGGTTAACACCCAGACTGCTAGGCTCTTTTCCTGGGAAACAGGTCACATTTTGAGAACCACTGGTTTAAATCAAGGCCCTGAAGACAAAAGTGTGAAACTGAGCCCTTTTTTAAGATGACTTGAGCCTAAGGAGAAGAGGGCAGCAGAGGATGAGATGGTTGGTGGCATCGCCAACTCGATGGACATGAGTTTGAGCAAGCTCTGAGAGTTGGTGATGGACAGGGAGGCCTGGCGTGCTGCAGTCCATGGGGTTGCAAAGAGTCAGACACGACTGTGTGACTGAGCTGAACTGACTGAGCCGAAGATTGGTTCTGGAGCTAGATGGCTGGATTTGAATGGAAGCTCCAACCCTTGGAAGCTGTGAAGCTGTGTGACCTTGGGCAGGTAGCCTCCCTTCTCTGAGCCTTGGCTCTTCATCCGTCACATGGAGAGAATTAGAACCCAGCTCAGAGCTGAGATGCAGATCAAAGTGATGTGAGCCGGCGCCCAACACGGGCGTCTCTTCTTCCTCTTCCTCCCCACCCCCGACTGTCATCGCCACCACCATCCTCTTACACAGACAAACGTCTTCTCCGCAGGGCGAGGCGCTCACTCTCTCCCAGCCAGCCAGCAACAGTAGGTCTCGGATGCACGGCTCACCAGGACCCAGGTCCGCTGCCTGCTCCCTGCCTTGCCTGGTCCTTGTGCCCGGGGAAAGGACCCTCTGCCCTCTAAGTGTCGTCCTGGGCAGGCAAGTCGGGTCGGCAGGCGTGGTCCCGTCCTCTCAGGTGGAGTCAGTCCTGAACTGATGACCGACTCCTCCCCGACCGCCTGACCCAGGGTGCGACCCAGCAGGGACGGAGGCACCAAGTCCCTGGGATCCTCAGCCAGCTGGACCCACCTCGGGCTTGTCGCTGAGGTCACTGCCACCTGCTGGTGGGCAGTGGTACTACAGGCAGGGGTGCCTTGGCCGCGGATCAGGATGACCCAGCCCCCACCCCCTGACCTATTGCGCCCAGAGCATGGGAGGCCCCATCAGTCCCACCCTCACAGAAAGACGTGCAGCCCTGGCTGTGACGATCAAACGTACCGACTTACTGATTCACCCATTTAAGGCGTATGATTCGATGGGCTTGTATCCTGCTGTGAGCCATCGCTGCATGTGTCAAAACGTTCTCATCACTCCAAAGAAGACCCACACCCGTTGCCAGTCTCCCTCCAGCCCCTGGCAACCGTCTGCCTGCTTTGCGTCTCCACCGACTTGCAGATTCTGAGCGTTTCACATAAACGGGATCCTAAGTGTTTGGGCTTTTGTGTCTGGCTTCCTTCTCTTAGAGTAATGTCTTCAGAATTCATTCACACTGTATTAATAGCATTTATCCAAACATCATTCCGTTTCACAGCCAAATACTGTTTCATCGTATGGCTATAGAGCATTTTCTTTCTCCTCACCAGCTGATAGACATTTGGGTTGATTCCGTTCTTTGACTACTGTGTGTGCAGGATTTTGTGTGAACCTATGTTTTCGATTTCTTTGGGCACCTACCTAGGAGTAGAATTGCTGGCTCACAGGTAACTCGAATATTGTAGAGAATGGCCAGATGGTTCTGCATAGTGAATGCACCGTTGTGCCCACTCCAGGGGGAGTGCCCATCCTTGGGGATCCTGTGGGTTAGTAGTACCAGCCCCGGAGCCCAAGAGACCGTGAGGAAAATGCTTAAACTCTCCGAGCAACTTTCTCATCTGCAAAAAGTGATGAGAGGATGTAGCTGACACTGTCGGGGTTCCAACATGCAGACCCCAGGGCTTCCTATCACAAGCCCCTGGGTTTCTTTGTCTGAGGGGAGTGGGCCAGAAGTTCAGCGAGTGACTGTCACTATGCAGGTGGATAAATAGGTCACATGCTCACCCCTAGGTGGGGGACCAGCAGTGAGTATACAGTTAAAGATTTTTCTTTTAAAGCATGGGGCTCGCAGCTGGAAGCACATTTAAAAAAAATATTTATTTACTTATTTGACTCCGTCGGTAGCAGCATGCAGGTCTTTTATTGAGGAGCACAGACTCTCTAGTTGAGCTCAGTAGTTGCAGCACTCGGGGTTAGCTGCTCTGCAGCATATGGGATCTTAGTTCCCCCACCAGGGATTGAACCTGAGTCTCCTGCATTGCAAGGCAGATTTTTAATCACTGGACCACCAGGAAAGTCTCTCAATTACTTACAGATTAAGTCTGATTATGTGAATGAAAATAATAAGGCGAGATGGGGGAAAATATTCCCAATTTTGGATAGAATGGTCTCAGAAAGTCTCTCTGAGGAGGCAATACCTTGAGAAATGAACATCAAGAAGCAGCCAGTGAGGCGAAGGGTCAAGAGAAGAATATTCCCGGGTGGCAGCACGTGCAAGGGTCCTGTGGCAAGAAAGAGCCTGGTATGGACGCAGCAGTGGGCTGGAGCCAGGGATGAGAGAGAGAGCAGAGGAGGTGGGAAGGGCTAGAAGAGCAGCCTGGTGAAGAGATGACCCTTTCCCAAAGATCGTTAATGCCTGTTGCATGCTTAGACGCCTGGTCTACTCTCCTGAGACAAGAATTTGAGCTTGCATGGGAAGAGTTTGTGGAGGCAGGAAGGTCATTCTTTAACGTCTTGTAAAGGAAAAGGAACCCAATCCTAAGAATCAAACAGGTGGGGCAGGTTTCCCCCGCCAGCCTCCTCCCCTTCATGCATTCTGCCATCCTCCGGGGGCTCCAGGGGTGCCCCACCCTCCTGGGAGAACTGGGAGGCCCGCCTCACTTGGTCGAGGCCGGCTGGCCTGGCAAGGGGTTCTCTGCGGAGGAGGCGACAGGCTCTAGAGCCCACTCCCTGGGCAGGAGCCCCAGGTCCAGTCTGGCCAGCTCTGCCACCTTGCCTGTGTTCCATATCCATTCTGAGAGCCGTTTCCTCGCTGAGCGGTGGAGACAGAACCCCTGTCTCCCAGGGTTGTTTGCAGATGACCTGAGATGTCAGACAGTATGAGTTTGGAGAACACGTGGGTTGCCTGGAATGGTCTGGCCTTGAGGCAGTGCTCAGGAAGGGGGAGATTTTAATCATTCTCACCACAACGATCTCCACCTCGGGCCACAGTCGGGTGGTGACATCACAGCTAACATCAGAACCCTTGCTGCCTGCGTGCCAGGCACCAGCCTCCATTCCTAAGCTGCACTGAATCTTCAAGACAGCCCTGTGATGTGGTATCATTGTCCCCATTCCACAGAGGAGGAAGCTGAGGCTTAGCGAGGACAGAGAGCCATACCCAGCCCCAGAGCCCATCAGTGAAGCATCAGTCAAGGCACCTGGGTGGGCGGGCCTCGATAGAGACTCAGGTTGGCCCAACCCCAAGGCCTGCGGTCCTAAACAGCCCTTGCCATGAAGCCGGTCCTTCCTGGACTCCATATCTCACCTCCATGCTCCCAGCCCTTCAGTCTTCACCTCGCCATGTCCCAGGGTGGCTCCAAAGGGAGATAAGGGAGCTGCCAAGTTCTGCACAGAATCATCTAGATGCTGGCTGCCTAGCCACAAGGCACTGGCTCTCGACAAAGGGGTCCAGACAGATGGTGCCTCATGGTCCTAACTGGAGCTGCTCCATGTTCCCTGAATTTCTCCAGGCCACTGCTCCCAACCCACTCATTGAGAGTGGTGCCCCTGTCTCCCATGAGGCTGGAAGCTACTGATGGACAAGCATAAGCTGTTTTACCCGTGTAAAAGGCCTGGTTTTTAGCTGCTGTAAACTCAGAGGATGGATGGTAACTGAGTGGATAGATGGATGGATGGATGTTTGGGTAGATGGAGAGACAGATGGATGAATAAGCAGATGACTGATGGATGGATAGATGGATGGATGGAAAGATGAGTGGGTGATAGACAGATAAATGGATGGATGGGAGATGGATCAGTAAATGGATGAATGAATAGCCTGCCCAGCACACAGAGTTTCCCAGGAATTCCCGCATCGCTATCAGTGCTGTGTGTTGCCCCGTGAAACTCTCCTTTCACGCCTCACCGTTGAGCCCGTTAGAGGAGAGCACCACATAGCAAGCCCCTGGGGAGGCTCATTCCATTCTTGGTGGGCCTCCCAGATCTTACCCGCTCATAGCTGTGCAGCTCTTTTCATAGACCGGTCACCGTCTGTGTCTCCTCAGTGGATCTGGAGGGTGGCTGTGGGAGCCCATTTGACAGATGGGAAGATCGAGGCTAGGAAGGGGAGGCAGAGCTGACCCTGGGCTCTCACAGCCGGTCGTGAGAGCACAGATGTGGCCGAGGTCGTATTTGAACCGGTGCCTCTGAGTCCAGCACCTGTGCCGTCTGTCTCCCAGCCCGGAAGCCCGTCTCCCAAACCCCATTCCGAGGCATGGATGCACCGCCCACCAAGACCGCTCAGGCGCAAGTGTGGCGGCCTGGAAATCCCAGCCACTGCAGCCCAGGGGGCTGTGGGCCAGCTGCAGGCTGTATCTGACTCCGCCGTGGAAGGCGGCCCTGGCAGGGTCACCCTCCAGTGGCTGGGCACTACTTATAAACCCACTTCTTCACCTTTCAGAGCCCTTCAGCCCCCTTTGAACCTGCCGTGGGGCTCGAAGGCCCACTGCTAGCAGCTGAAACTTGGTCACCCAGAGGCAGTCCTGCCTTGCCCATCGGAGCCAGAGTGGGACCACAGGGCCAGGGTTCAGGGGCTAGCAATGAGTCCTCGGTCTGCTGGCTTCATGCAGGCAGGGAGTGGACTGGGCCAAGCAGAGAGGCTCGCAGCCCCAAGGCTGGCCAGCTGCCTCTCCCTTATATGAGCTCTGCGCAGGCAGGCATGACCCTCACTCTTTTAAGTTTTTTTTTTTTTTTTTAATGTGGGGACCATTTTTAAAGTCTTTATTGAACTTGTTACAATACTTCTCCTATTTAATGTCTCGAGTTTTTGGCCGAAGGGCAGGTGGGATTTTAGCTCCCCAGCCAGGGACGGAACTCCTGCACTGCACAGCGCAGTCTTAACCGCTGGTATGCGAGGGGGTCCCTCCTCACCTTTCTTATTTTCTGCTTCAGCCTGTGGTTCTCTTCTCCCTCCACCTCACTCTCATGGCGGGGAGGTTCCTCAGAAGGTGCCACTAAGGCCGGGAGCCCGTGGATCCGCTTTCAGGCGCAGTTTTGCAGCCGCACATTCGCAAGCGTGTGTCTCTGCCATCACCGTCTGTTTTCAGTACTTTTTCCTCATCTGAAATCGAGACTCCATCCTCACGAGCTGCTGACTGCCCCTGCCCCTCCCCTCGCCCCGGCCCCCGCCATCCTACCTCCCGTCTCTACGGATTTAGCCACACGTGCATGACGTAGGTGGCCTCAGGCAGGACTGGTCCGTCTCTGTCCGGCTTCGCTCACTGAGTGTCATGTCCTCCAGGCTCATCCACATCATAGCCCGTGTCAATGTCCACCTTCTTTAAGGCTCAGTAACATTCCATTGTGGAGTCGGAAGCGTTTCACTCATCCATTCATCCATTGATGGACATGTGGGCTCTCTCCACTTTTTGATACCTGTGCTTAACCTTGCCATGCAGTGGGGTGTGGTGAATACCCATCAGAACCCTACTTTTGCTCCATTTGGGCCTGTACCTGGGGATGGGGCTACTGGACCAAGTGTCGATCCTATGCCTCACTTTTTAAAAATTTGTATTAAATTAAAATTTAATTTGTGTTCATTTTGTATTCATGTAAATTTTTCATGAATTTATGTAAATTTTTAATTTGTAGTCATTTATTTTGGCTGCTGTGGGTCTTGGATGCTGCACGTGGGATCTAGCTCCCTGATCAGGGGTTGAACCCAGGCCCCCTTGCATTGGGAGCTCAGAGTCTTAGCCACTGGACCAGTGGGGATGTCCCCTCTGTGCCTCCCTTTCCAAGGAACCATCATCCTGTCTTCCACAGCGTCGGCCGCGATTCAGGTTCCTGCTCCTGCAGGTGACTGGCCCAAAGCCCCAGATGCCCCTGACGGCGCAGACCTGCCCCATGCCCTCCAGTCTCTTCCCTCGACCCCCAACTCCTGCCCTGCCCTCCTTGGCTGGGCAGGTAGGGGAGGCTGCTCCTGGATAGAGCCTCCGGGACGCCCCGTCCCAGCTCAGGTGGCATGAACTCTCAGCTCAGGGACCTAGTCTCCAGCCTCTGCCGCTGCAGGTCCAAGCAGGACGGTCCCAGCTGCTAGGTTCACTAGGCTCCACTCTTATCCTGGTTTATTTTTCGGGGGCTCCTGCCCACTCCCGTGGCCTCCTGCATTCAGCCCACAGCTCCTTGCCCAGGAGGGCTCTCTGGGGACTGACATCTCATGAACGAGGGAAGACAGCATCGACATAGGACCTGAAGCGGTGTTCAGAGGGCTGGGGGCCTCCTGAGGGTGAGGACGTGGACGGAGGAATAAAGCACTTGGCAAGGTGTGGACGGGGATGTCCCCAGGCGTGTGCCCAGGGGTGCCAGGCCAGAGCGTCACTCAGGGCTGACCCATGCCAGCTTCCGTGTCCTGCAAACAGGCCGATCAGACAGAGAGAAGCCAGGGCGGCCAGTGGCTCTGAGGTGGGTGGGCCTCGATCCCTGGGCAAGAGGAAGAAATGCCTGCCCCAGGAGGATCCCCCGGCCTCCCAGGGGCCAGGTCAGGGGAGGCCGAGGGGAGCAGCAGCAGAGCCACCTTCCCAATACACCCGACTTGGACCCTGATGCCCTGGCACCTGAAAGACCCTCGCCCTGCAGGGACCTCACCTGGCCGGCACTCAGCCTCCCTCCAGGTGCAAGGCACAGCTCAGCACCCTCACCTGAGAGGTGGGCATGTCTGCGGCACTAGCCACACGGGCGAGCCCCTCCCCCAGAGCCCTCTTGAGCCCAAGGCCATCTTCGCAAAGTCCCTGGGACACAGTGGCTCTTAGTGACGTGGGGGCCAAGGGCTAGATCCCACTACGTGTGCTTTGACGCTATTGTTGTTCAGTTGCTAGGCCGTGTCTGACTCTTTGCAGCCCCATGGATTGCAGCTCCAGTCTCTGGCTCCCCTTGTTTCTGCTCCACAGAGGAGCAAGTTTCACTTGGACAGGCTTCCCTGTCCTTCACCATCTCCCGGAATTTGCTCAAACTCATGTTCATTGAGTCAGTGATGCCATCCAACCATCTCATCCTCTGTTGCCCCTTTCTCCTGCTACCTTCAACCTTTCCCAGCATCAGGGTCTTTTCTGATGAGTTGATTCTTTGTATCAGGTGGCCAAAGTATTGGAGCATCAGCTTTAGCATCAGTCCTTCCAATGAACATTCATGGTTGATTTCCTTTAGGACTGACTGGTCTGATCTCCTTGCAGTCCAAGGGACTCCCAAAAATCTTCTCCAGCACCACCGATCAAAAGCATCAGTTCTTTGTCACTCAGCTTTCTTTATGGTCCAACTCTCACATCCATACATGACTATCGGAAAAACCATATCTTTGACTAGATAGACCTTTGTTGACAAAGTGAGGACCTTTGTCTCTGCTTTTTAATACACTGTCTAGGTTTGCCATGGGTTTTCTTCCAAGGAGCAAGCATCTTTTGATTTCATTTACTTACTTAGTTCAGTCACTCAGTCGCGTCCGACTCTGCGACCCCATGGACTGCAGCATGCCAGACCGCATTTACTGAAGTGTTTTTAAATGGACATGAAATGCTCCAGACAGCCTCACCCTAACTTGATGATATGTGCAATGGAGCCCTTTGGGATCCATTTGCATTGCTTAAAAACCAAAAAGCTGGTTTGGAGGCAGTGTCTGCGGTTCAAAAGCAGAAAAGGGTGGGAACGCTCATGCAGGCCCCACTTCGGAAATCCCCTGCAGCCCCCTCCTCGGCACCCCAAGGTGCCCCCACGCCCACGTTAGATGAGCCTGGTGTTGGCAACTCAGTGGACCCTGCAGGTTGACGGCCTTGGAACCCTCCCCGGAGCCCATGCTTCAGCCTGTGGACTTCCTGCGCTTCCCCATTCAAGGCCATCTTCGCAAAGTCCCTGGGACACAGTGGCTCTTAGTGACGTGGGGGCCAAGGGCTAGATCCCACTACGTGTGCTTTGACGCTATTGTTGTTCAGTTGCTAGGCCGTGTCTGACTCTTTGCAGCCCCATGGATTGCAGCTCCAGTCTCTGGCTCCCCTTGTTTCTGCTCCACAGAGGAGCAAGTTTCACTTGGACAGGCTTCCCTGTCCTTCACCATCTCCCGGAATTTGCTCAAACTCATGTTCATTGAGTCAGTGATGCCATCCAACCATCTCATCCTCTGTTGCCCCTTTCTCCTGCTACCTTCAACCTTTCCCAGCATCAGGGTCTTTTCTGATGAGTTGATTCTTTGTATCAGGTGGCCAAAGTATTGGAGCATCAGCTTTAGCATCAGTCCTTCCAATGAACATTCATGGTTGATTTCCTTTAGGACTGACTGGTCTGATCTCCTTGCAGTCCAAGGGACTCCCAAAAATCTTCTCCAGCACCACCGATCAAAAGCATCAGTTCTTTGTCACTCAGCTTTCTTTATGGTCCAACTCTCACATCCATACATGACTATCGGAAAAACCATATCTTTGACTAGATAGACCTTTGTTGACAAAGTGAGGACCTTTGTCTCTGCTTTTTAATACACTGTCTAGGTTTGCCATGGGTTTTCTTCCAAGGAGCAAGCATCTTTTGATTTCATTTACTTACTTAGTTCAGTCACTCAGTCGCGTCCGACTCTGCGACCCCATGGACTGCAGCATGCCAGACCGCATTTACTGAAGTGTTTTTAAATGGACATGAAATGCTCCAGACAGCCTCACCCTAACTTGATGATATGTGCAATGGAGCCCTTTGGGATCCATTTGCATTGCTTAAAAACCAAAAAGCTGGTTTGGAGGCAGTGTCTGCGGTTCAAAAGCAGAAAAGGGTGGGAACGCTCATGCAGGCCCCACTTCGGAAATCCCCTGCAGCCCCCTCCTCGGCACCCCAAGGTGCCCCCACGCCCACGTTAGATGAGCCTGGTGTTGGCAACTCAGTGGACCCTGCAGGTTGACGGCCTTGGAACCCTCCCCGGAGCCCATGCTTCAGCCTGTGGACTTCCTGCGCTTCCCCATCATTCAACAGAAACAGGGGCCCTCTCCCTTCGGGGACCACGGGAGCGGCAGCACAGCCGGGCCCCTTGCACCCTGTACAAGCTTGCTCGGGCAGCTATGACAAAGTCGCACACACCAGCGGCCACAACGGCAGAGACGTGTGGTCTCCCAGATCTGGGGGCTGGATGACCGTGTGGGCAGGGCGGGCCATGTGGAGGTGTGGTCCAGCCTCTCCCCTAACTCCTGGCCCCATGCAGGAATGTCTGCTGTACAGAAGCGCCACCCCAGTCTCTGCCCTCATCCTTACCCGGCACCGACCTTCTGCCCAGGTCTGTCCTCGTCATCCCCCTTCTTACAAGGAACCGGCCAGCCTGGGGCAAAGAGTGTCCAGCTCCAGACGTCCTCACCCTAACTTGATCACATCTGCAATGAGATGTGGTCAAGTTCTGAGGCCCCGGGTGGGCACGGGGCAGGACTCCAACATATGAACTTTGGGAGAAGTGAGGCAACCCACCACGCCCTCCTGTCCCACACCCAGAATGAAGCGGCTTGGCCGGCAGAGGGGTCCAGACTGGCCCAAGCGTGCATGCACGTGTGCTGAGTCATTTCAGTCCAACTCTTGGTGACCCTACAAACAGTAGCCCGCCAGGCTCCTCTGTCTACGGGGATTCTCCAGGCAAGAATACTGGAGTGGGTTGCCATGCTCTCCTCCAGGGGTGTCTTCCCAACCCAGAGATCAAACTCGGGTCTCTTACATCTCCTGCACTGGCAGATGGGTTCTTCACCGTGGGCGCCACCTCCACAGCCAGTGATTTACAGCAAACACGTGTTCTCGTCTAACTCGTTTTCAATATTAACCAAGACCCCCAAATGTCTCCCTCCACCACCTTCAGGGCCTGTCTGCTAACGGTGTAGCGCTGGGGTGGAGGCAAGGCTGCACCCACCTCACAACAGGCAGGAGCCAGTTCACCCGCTGAGTCTCAGTTTCATCATCTGCAAAATGGGGGTGAAGGTAACACCTGCTCCATCTCACTCCAGATGAATGCTAAAACCCAAGGGGGTAGCCCAGCATGAACTGACGCTCAGAGAAGGACCCGGCCTCCAGGGGCAGTTGGTCAGGGGAGACAAGCAAGTCCAGCTTGCGGAGGGGGCAGTGGCGGGGGCAGTGGCGGGGACAGTGGCGGGGGGCCGAGTCCTTGTCTCCACGCCCAGCAGCTCTGTGCAAGACTGTCACCCGTTGTTGCACAGGTGTTGGTGCTGAGCCAGCCCCCCATCAGCAGGAACAGCACTGAGCTCCTCTAGGGGATGGGCTCAGGCCACACCCCTCACCTGGCCTCGAGGGCTGCCCTGCCCCTGGCTTGCACCTGGGCCTGCCCCAGGGGACCCCACCGGTTGCTGTTAGAGAAGCAGATGTGGGGAGCGGACGGGGATGCCAGCGGGTCAGCCAGCTACAGGCTGTAAGTAAAGGGTCGGGCACTCAGTAGTGTCTGGCTCTTTGCAACCCCGTGGACGGTAGCCCTCCAGGCTCCTCTGTCCAAGGGATTTCTCCAAGCAAGAATGCTAGAGTGGGTAGCCATTCCCTTCTCCAGGGGATCTTCCTGACCCAGGGATTGGACCCAGGTCTCCTGCATTGCAAGAAGATTCTTTACTGTCTGAGCCATCAGGGAAGACTGCAGCAAACCATGTCACCTCTCTGAGCCTCAACTTCTCAGGCAAACGTAGGCCCCCCCAAGGCCCTGGTGGCAGGTTGGGGGATTGAAGGAGCTCTGGAATGGCTCCAGGTGGCCCATGGCCCAGGTGCTCGGAATAGTCCACGAAGACGCACACAGCTTCACGATGGAGGGAGTCTGGGGAATATCTACACAAAGCAAATCTCTTCCCTTCTCTCTCTCCACATGTGTGCACACCTAAGCACAACCAGGAACACACAAGCACATGCATACGTAAATTCACGCATGCATATACACAGACACAGGCACACACCCACACGTGCTGTGTGCTAAGTCCTTTCAGTCGTGTCCGACTCTGTGGGACCCGATGGACTCTAACCCGCCAGGTTCCTTTCTCCAGGGGTTTCACCAGGCAAGAACACTGGAGTGGGTTGCCATGCCCTCCTCCAGAGGGTCTTCCTGGCCCAGGGATCGAAACTGCGTCTACTGCATTGCAGGCAGATTCTTTACCCCTGGGCTACCTGGGAAGCCCACACACCCCCACACACAGATGCAGACACTCGGGGGCAGGGGAGGGGTTCACAAACACACACACACATACACACACAGACGCATTAGTCTCTTCTTTCCATCCAAACAAAACATCTAGTGGTTAAAAAAAATAGTAGCTTTCAAAACCAGGGAATTGAAATGTGTCTTTAGCCCAGTTTCTCAGATAGTCTTACATCTTCAGACATCAATTTGGCACAGATTCCACCACCATCACAAACAGATTCTTTCAAGTAAAACCTTCAAGTGTGTCTACAGGCTGCATCCTCATCTATTAAATAACAACGTAGAACAAAATACTTTCAACGTTTTGATCACACATCCCCACCCCATTGTCCCACAGCGCCTCCAACAGCCGGGACCCCTTGCTCCAGCTGATGCTGCCGTGTGGCAAGGGTGCTCCCAGCCATAGCAAACACACAAGTGTCCCATTTACAGCAGCCCCCTCCAAGCCAGGACGGGGCTCCTTGCTGCGTTGATGTGCTGGTTGTTTGAGAGAAGCAGGAAGGGTTGGGGTGTATTCCATTGGCTTGGGCAGAGCAGCCGGCTGCCAGGTGGGAAGGGCAAGAGCACGGAAGAGTCAGGGGTGGAGCCCTGCACGCCCGGGTCGGCATGGACAGCGGGTACTCCAGGCTTCCATCGTCTGGTCTGCACCCCGGTCTGGCAGCCTGAGCTCGGAGCCCAGCCGCGGGGCGGGACGCCCACGGCCTCAGCTCCCTCCCCGGGGCGGGGGCTAAGCTCGGCCTCCCTGGTCCCGCGGTCTCCTCTGCTGCCTCCGCCGCCGCCGACGCTGCTGCGTAGAAGCGGCCCTGCCAGGGGGAGGAGGCCTGGCCTGGCTGCCACGCAGCCCGGCCGTGCCCAGGAGCAGCCGCACCATCTCGTGGTCCTTGCGGTCCAGCACGCGGGGCAGGAAGAGCGAGGACTTCTGCGTGCGGCGTGTCTTGAAGCCCCGGCGGGGCCGGCCCTTGCCGTTCACGGACACGTACCACAGTCTCTCAGCGCTGGCCTGGCGCCGGGCCCCGTGCCCTCCAGGCACCGTGCGGTACAGCCGGGAGGCGTAGGTGTTGTAGCCCAGCTCGTGGATGCGCTCCACGAACTCGCACTCGGCGTTGTAGCTCTCCTGTGGGGCGGGCGGGGGCCAGGGTCAGTGCACAGAGACCCCCAAGGACACAGGCGGGGAGGGGAGCCCTGGGCCGGGGTCTGGACGGACAAACGCAGAATGGAAGGAGCTTTTGTCAGCACCCTCCATGGGCTGCTGTGGGGTGTCTTCAATCGGGGGGCTGGGCAAGGGGCAGGCATGTCTTCCGCCAGCCTAGGCTCTCGTGCCAGCTGTAGGGGGACAGACACGCCAAGGCCCCCCTCCCGCACTGTGCCAAGGGGCAGGGCTGGGGCACCGGGACAGCTGGCCAGGAGGACTGGCCTCTTCTCTGGGCACTGACCGTGAGGCAGGACACCCTCAGGGCCCCTCTCCATCGGCAGAGGGGGTAAGGGTGCAGGCGGCCCAGTGGACCTACAGACTGGGCAGCTTATGATCCCCAAGGACCTCAGGAAGCAAGATGGGAAGCGCCAGCCATCTCTCTCCGATGACTCAGGAGCCCAGAGGCAAGGCTGGAGAGGTGGTGGGGAGGGCCTCCCCCCATAACCGCAGCCCCTCCTCTCTGCTCTGCTGCCCCTTGGTGGAGGCTCAGGGCTCTTTGGGTCTGTGTACAGATGCCACTGCCCAAGATTTTACAGATGGGGAAACTGAGTTCCGGAGGGGTGTCAGACCCCAAATCACAGAGGGATCTGATGCCTCTGTGGCCTGTGCCCACCCCCTGCATGTCATGGGGCCCTCTGGGGTGAGTGGGAAGGTGGGCTCAGGACAGACTCGCCCCACCCTCATGCCAGCATGCTGCTTCAGCATCTCACACCTGTTCCCCCCACCTCTGCCCACACTGAGTATCTGTGAAAAACTCAGCAGCTGAACCAGCTCTCCTCCCAGGCCCCTCTGTCCTGGAGAAGGTACCTCCTCCCTGGCTGAAGCCCACCCTGCAGGAAGCCTGGTGGGTTTGCTCTTTGCTGGGACACTTGGGGGCGGGGGCCACTGAAGGGACACAGTGAACAGGGGCTCAGGCCCTACGGGAGGGCTTCTTGGGGGTGGAATTAAGGGGGCTCCTGGATGGGGGGAGGCTACGGGTAAAGGGCCGAGACGAGCTAGAAAAGGGCATCACAGACGCACCAGGACAGCAGTTCCCAGTGCCTGTCCCGCCCGCGAGGTCCCACCCCAGACCCTGCTCCCCAGGGGCCCCCCCCAGAGCCACCCCCACCCCGGGCTCCACCTGCTCACATTCTACTCCTTGCCATCACCCTCGTCCTCAGGGAGGCTGCTCCTCCTTAGTTTTGCCAGCTCCTGGCGCTGCTCCAGAAAAATCAGCCAGGGCAGGGCAGAGGTGGGGGCTAGGCAGAGGTGCACAGAGAGGGCAGGCNCTCCATGGGCTGCTGTGGGGTGTCTTCAATCGGGGGGCTGGGCAAGGGGCAGGCATGTCTTCCGCCAGCCTAGGCTCTCGTGCCAGCTGTAGGGGGACAGACACGCCAAGGCCCCCCTCCCGCACTGTGCCAAGGGGCAGGGCTGGGGCACCGGGACAGCTGGCCAGGAGGACTGGCCTCTTCTCTGGGCACTGACCGTGAGGCAGGACACCCTCAGGGCCCCTCTCCATCGGCAGAGGGGGTAAGGGTGCAGGCGGCCCAGTGGACCTACAGACTGGGCAGCTTATGATCCCCAAGGACCTCAGGAAGCAAGATGGGAAGCGCCAGCCATCTCTCTCCGATGACTCAGGAGCCCAGAGGCAAGGCTGGAGAGGTGGTGGGGAGGGCCTCCCCCCATAACCGCAGCCCCTCCTCTCTGCTCTGCTGCCCCTTGGTGGAGGCTCAGGGCTCTTTGGGTCTGTGTACAGATGCCACTGCCCAAGATTTTACAGATGGGGAAACTGAGTTCCGGAGGGGTGTCAGACCCCAAATCACAGAGGGATCTGATGCCTCTGTGGCCTGTGCCCACCCCCTGCATGTCATGGGGCCCTCTGGGGTGAGTGGGAAGGTGGGCTCAGGACAGACTCGCCCCACCCTCATGCCAGCATGCTGCTTCAGCATCTCACACCTGTTCCCCCCACCTCTGCCCACACTGAGTATCTGTGAAAAACTCAGCAGCTGAACCAGCTCTCCTCCCAGGCCCCTCTGTCCTGGAGAAGGTACCTCCTCCCTGGCTGAAGCCCACCCTGCAGGAAGCCTGGTGGGTTTGCTCTTTGCTGGGACACTTGGGGGCGGGGGCCACTGAAGGGACACAGTGAACAGGGGCTCAGGCCCTACGGGAGGGCTTCTTGGGGGTGGAATTAAGGGGGCTCCTGGATGGGGGGAGGCTACGGGTAAAGGGCCGAGACGAGCTAGAAAAGGGCATCACAGACGCACCAGGACAGCAGTTCCCAGTGCCTGTCCCGCCCGCGAGGTCCCACCCCAGACCCTGCTCCCCAGGGGCCCCCCCCAGAGCCACCCCCACCCCGGGCTCCACCTGCTCACATTCTACTCCTTGCCATCACCCTCGTCCTCAGGGAGGCTGCTCCTCCTTAGTTTTGCCAGCTCCTGGCGCTGCTCCAGAAAAATCAGCCAGGGCAGGGCAGAGGTGGGGGCTAGGCAGAGGTGCACAGAGAGGGCAGGCGCCCTCCCAGGGGTGTGGCCACTGAAGGGGAGGGCGTGTTCCTGTGGGGCAGGAGGGCACAGGGGCACTCCGGGCAGCAGAGTACAGGGAAAGCATGGGGTCGGGGCTGGGAACAGCAGGGCTTGTTCTGGAGAAGCCGAGGACTCCAGAGCCTGAGTGGAGATGGGAGCCGTGAAGCGATGGTGGGAGGAGGAGGCAGAAGGTGGTCTGGGTTGCTCCACTGTGAGCTGAGCTAAGGAATCTGGGTGATAATCTGGGGGCGATGGGGCTTTCCTGGAGGCCATCAGGTGAGTGGATTTGCAGTTTAGGGAGATGACTGATCAGGCACCTCACACAGTGTGACAGATAAGTGCCCGGGACACTGAGGAATGAAGGAATGAGTGCCGGCTGGATGGGAGGAAAGAAAGGTGGCTGGACGTGTGAGTGGATGCATAGATGGACCGATGGATGGATGGAAGGAGACAGGAGGGAGGGGAGGGGGCTGTGGGCTGGAGGAGGGAGACGTGGAGGCCGGTAGCTGGGTCCCAAGACTGCTGTGACGGTCCAGCTGGGAGATGACGAGGGCCTGAGTTATAAGGGCACAGAGGCGGGGTGGAGGGAGGCCGAAACTGAAGACAGGGGTTCAGGAAGTGTGTTCGAGGACTTGGAGGCGGACTGAGTGTGCGGCTGAGAAGGAAGCAGGTGTCCACCAGGACTCCTGGTTGGCCTTGGGTCTGAGTGAGTGGCTGGCGGCCTAAGAACTACGGCAGGGGAGTCGGGGGAGCTGCTGGGTTCCGCTGGGGGTGTGCTGCCCTCTGCCAGGGTGGTCTCTGAGCCATCAGGACATTTGAGGGGACCTATAACTCTGAAGGGAGGTCAGGACTGGGGTTGGGGGCTGTCAGGGTGCAAGGGCCGCTGACCCACAGAGTGGATGAGCTAGCCTGGAAGGTGAGAAGCAAGGTGATGGCAAAGGCCAGGGACTCAGATAGTCAAGAGGCAGGGCAGTCGGAGCGGCATTCATGGGCAAATTAGGGGAGCCCGGGATGGGGACAAGGGGTGGCAGGAGTGGCCCCTGGGCTGCCTCACCTTCCAGCTTATCTGCAACATAGTGAGGCCTCCCATGCCAGGCACTCTGCCGAGTCCCACCCCACCCAGCTAGACCACCGGGCTACCTGTGTGGGAAGGAACCTCTCCTCTTCCATCCCCGAAGCCTGCGCTACCAGCTCTCAGAGACGGAAGCCACAGGGAGACTCTGGCCCACCGGGCACGCATAATTCTGCCCCCCCAAGGTCCTGGCCTGGGTCTCCCATGGAAGAGATGGCAGCAGCCAGACGCTTCCTCTCCTGATTCCAGCCCTACCTGCCTCTCTGTGTGAACTTGCCCAGCGTGAACAAAGGCCGCCCCTGATCAGTAAGACCTGCACAAGTACCACAGGCCAGCTAGGCCTCCCCTCGCCATCAGGGATGGGGGTGACTGTGGGTGGTCCGAGCCCATTTCAGGAACAGAAAGTCAGTTTTGCTCACTGTGCACCAAAGGGGAGGGCTGGAGGGGTCTGGAAAGCCACCGTCCACCTCAAGAAAAACTCAGACCAGACCCCCAGGCTAAGGGCATGTGTTTATAAACCACACTGGGTGTTTACAGACACTAGGAGCACATAGAAAGGAAGCTGGGCGTCCGAGGGTCCCTCTTCCTAGACATAAACTCCCCCAGGTCACAGAAAGCAGATAGCTGTCTTCCTACTTCTGCATGTCCTTTAGCCAAACCGTGAAAAATCTGTGATGGAAAAAACTGCTTCAAGGAAGACTTCCCTAAATTTCTCGACGGTGCTTTGCCTGGCTTCAGACAGGCGGGGAAATGTCTGTGTTTCCCTGTAAATGCAACCGAATGGAGGAGAT
>SJYG01000001.1:6149155-6178362 GCA_006410535.1 Litocranius walleri | reverse complement strand
CTTGGCCTGAATCAACCCCCCACACAGACAGAAGAGTGAATGAAATTTCCATAGCACCTTTGATCTGACAGTGTTGGCCATTTGCATGAACAAAACGCAGAAGAGAAGCTGAAACTATGGGCCTGACGATCCTGGCCCAGGGCGGGAGGCAGGGGACAATACAGCCTCGTCTCACCTCGCTGCCGGCCAGGGTGGGTGGCCGGTTGGAGCCGCTATTTCCAGCAGCGATAGAGGGTGACTTCTAGAACATTGGATTTGGCAAAACTCCAGACAATTTGTCGACTAGAAAATGACCTGTCGTAAGAACTGCTTAGCAGGGTGTGAAGCCTATTTTGAGGCAGTTTTCAAACAGGGAGGGGTCTGTCCAGCAGACAACACAGCAAGGGCAGCTGAAAAGATGAGAGTTGTGCTCAGGGGTGTCTTGCAGAACCGCAGGGCACGCAAGCCAGGGCCACCTCCACAAGGGACACCAGGCAGGATCTGTGACAACAGCCGCCGCAATGCTCCTTGCCCTAGGAATCCCACAGGCGCCCTTGGTCTCACCAAGTCTGTAAAGCAATGTGCCCAGGAATGTCCACTGGCTTCATGCACCAGGGTATCAACCCAGAAACAACGCAAACCACCCACATGTGGAGAGCACGGCATGCAGGCCTCACCACGGCAGAGCTCTCCTGGGATGGAAGGGACCCCCCACAGCAACACCACAGTGTGGGGACCGCAATCCCAACTGTGACTTGCTGGGTTCAAGTCCAGATTCTGCCACTTACTACTTGTGTGAGCTTAGGCAGACAAACCTCTCCAGGCCTCAGCTTCCTCAGCTGCAAAATGGGATGATTACTGCGAGTGTATTAAAAAGCAGAGACATCACTTTGCCGACAAAGTTCTGTATAGTCAAAGCTATGGTTTCCCCAGTAGTCATGAACAGATATGAGAGTTGGACCATTAAGAAGGCTGAGTGCCAAAGAATTGATGATTTCAAACTGGGGTGCTGGAGAAGACTCTTGAGACTCCTTTGGACAGCACAGAGATCAAACCAGTCAATCTTAAAGAAAATGATTGAACCCTGAATGTTCATTGGAAGCACTGATGCTAAAGTGGAAGCTCCAATCCTTTGGCCACTTGATGCAAAGAGTCTACTCACTGGAAAAGACCCTGATGCTGGGAAAGATTGAGGGCAGGAGGAGAAGGGGACAACAGAGGATGCGATAGCTGGATGGCATCACTGACTCAACAGACATGAGTTTGAGCAAACTTCAGGAGATGGTGAAGGACAGGGCAGCCTGGTGTGCTGCAGTCCATGGGGTAGCAGAGTCGGACACAGCTTAGCGACTTAGCAACAACCATGAGGCTGAGCTCAGTTTGCACAGACGACGTGCTCAGGGCAGTGTCTGGAGCGCTGGGGCTCCAGTCCTGTGGTCAATGCTGGGGTTAGCATTTGCACATGCTCACAGATACGCAGGATGTTTCTGAAAGATACAGGAAACTGAAGGCGTGGTTAGCTGCCTCTGGGAAGGAGGATGAGAGCAAGGGCTGAGAGGGGACTGGGTGGCTCACACTCACCCATGGGTGTTGACTTCACTGTTGCTTTGATTTTTACTGTGAGCAGGTTTTCTTTGGTGATTGAGGAGGGGGCTGGTCCTCAGTCAAGGCTCACTGACCTGAGGCCCTTTGGCTGGAGTAGAAGGAACCTGAGAGGCTCAGGGCTAATATCTGCAGAGGCAAGAAGGAAGGAGACGGCTGGGCGGCAGCGGGGCCTTGCCCTGGGCACTCACAGTCTCCTCTGACAGCAGCTCCTCCCAGGAGGGTAGACTGCAGCTGGTGGGAGCCCAGGAAGCAGGAGCCCCGCCCAGGTGGACAAAGGTGCCGGATTCAGGCTCCTTGCCCACCTTCTCTTCCCTCGTTGACCAGAACTGAGGAGAAAACCTGACCCCCTTGCAGACTAGTTTGGGTGGCCATCTCCGCACAGAGTGGCCTCCCCGCCCCCACCTCATAAGCAATGGACTAGAGCGGAGACACAGGCAGGGCTTTCTGGGGACCCCAGGCCCTGGACCCACTCGCCCAGTTGACACACAAAACCTTGATGCTAGGAGATGCGAGTGAGCTCACCTCGGGGACTGACGGCCGGTGGTGCTAGAGCACAGCCTCCGCTTGTCTTGAGAGGGTCCCCGGGGCCGCAGCCTGCTCGAGGCCAGCACAACATAGCTAATTGGCCTCCACATTTTTCTTTCTTGAATTTTAAATCCCTTGAGCCACAGATTACAGGACAATGAGCTGGATTCTCAGGCCATCATTAGGCCGGGGACAGTGAGGGCTCGCCATCCCGGGGCCAGCCTCGGTACCAGGTGGCTTGGAGGGGTGGCGTCTCTCCTGGGGATGGGCACACAAAGGTGGAGACTGTCTCGGGGCGCCCTGACCAAGGGGCCTTCCCCGCGACTCAGGGCCCACCATCCTGGAGGCCCTCAGCCTGCTCTTCAGTGCTCTGGCTCCAAGTGCAAAGCGGGCACCAGAATGCAAGTCAAACCCCCGACCTCTGCCCTTTACAGGCACTTGTTGCTGGGGTGGGGGCTCCTCAGGGCTTCGGGCCCGAGGCTGGCGGGGCTGCACTGCGAGACCGCCCTGCCTTGCCTGGGCAGTCACCTTGGCTCCTTTGGTCCTTGTAGCACTTTTTCTTTTTTAAAAATAGTTCTTTGACTGCACAGGCCTTGGTTACAGCGTGCAAACCCTTGGCTGCAGGGTGTGGGATCCAGTTCCCTGACCAGGGATCGAACCCAGGCTCTGCAGTGGGAGCACAGAATCTCAGCCACTGGAGCCCCAGGGAGGCCAAAAGTCCCCGCAGTGTTTGCTCTCACCTGCCTGGAAACTGGCAGCCACTGCTCCCTCCACACCCTGCACCCCTCTTGCTTGACTCTCTCTGATGCACACAGCCCCGTCAACCATCTCCAGGGTGCCAGGCTGTGGCATGGGGCAGGGGCACTGGCCCAGTCACACCTGGACTAGAAAAGATGCTGCCAGAGTCTAAGACCTTTTTGAGAGGGTGACTAATGAGAATCTGGGGGGCTTGGTCTCCCAGAACAGGAGCTCCTGGCAAAGGCAGAAGACGAATGGCTTCTTGGGATTTCCCTGGAGGTTCCGTGGCTAAGACTCTGCAGTCCCAGTGCAGGGGCCATGGGACTGATCCTTGGTCAGGAAACTAAGATCTTGCAGCCAAAAACCCTTCTTTCCCCAGTGGCGGGCACCCCCTCCAGTGGCTTCTTACCATCCGTCTTCCCGCCGCAGCTGTGGCGGCCTCACTGGCAAAGCTGCAGTGCTTCTCAGCAGCATTTCGACCACTGGCGATAAACTCGTACGGTTTTTCTTGGACCTGGATGCGGCCACATTCTGACAACTTGGCTCCACAGCAAAGAGAGGCTCAGGGTCCTCTGTACCTCATCGGGCGCCCAGGGACAGCCTGGCTGGGGTATCCTCCACGCTGGCCCCGCAAAGGCTGCCGTGGACTTTGCTGCAGGCTGGTACTCAGGCACTCTCTGTAATGCTGACTCACAACTTATCTGCTTGTTCGTTTTTCAAGTCCTATGGAAGTGTAGTGGATTTACAATGTTGCGTTAGTTTCGGGCATGTGGTGCACTGACTCAGTTACATGTATAAAGGCACACACGTATATATATTCTTTCCCCTTCCCTTATAGGCTATTATAAAATATTGAATATAGTCCCCTGTTATACGCAGTATACCCTTGTGGGTTATCTATTTATATCATATACAGTCGTGGGTATATGTGAATCACAAACTGCTAATTTATCCCTTCCCACCTTTCCCCTTTGGCAACCATGAATGTGTGTTTTATGGCCATGGGCCTATTTCTGTTTTTTAGATAAGTCCATTTGTAAATATGTATGTATGTATATGGATGTATAATGTATATGCTCAGATCCTGCTTATTAGCACTGCTATAAGGCATTTGTCTTTCTCTGGTTGACTTCCTTTAGCATGATCATCTCCATGTCCATTCTTGTTCTACACGCCACATTTTTATTCATTTGTCTGTCAGCGGGTAGGCTGAACTAGAAACCTATCCAGCTAGCCACCTGGAGGGGTGCCCGCCACTGAGCAAAGAACTTTTTTTTTTTTTTTTTGCGGCAAAAGAAAAAAGCGTAGTACTAAACAGGTGCTTCCGTGTGTTGGCTATTGAGCACAGTGCTACCAGGATGCAGTACATGTATGTTTTTGAATTAGGGTTTTCTCTCGATGCAGCTTTCCCAAGGAGTGAGGTTGCTGGGTTCTATGGTGATTCTGTATTTAGTTTCTTACAGAGCTTTCGCCCTCCTCTCCACAGTGGTTATACATTCCCACCAACAGCAGAGAAAGGCCACCTTTTCTCCACACACTCCTCTAGCATTTACCAGTTGTAGACTTTTGATGATGGCCCTTCCGGGATGAGGTAGTACATCACTGTGGTTTTGATTTGCGTTTCTCCGATGATTAGTGATGCTGAGCATCTTTTCATGGGCTTGTTTGCCATCTGGAGAAATGTTTTTTGGAATAAAGCAAAGTTCCCCTCTAGTTAGCCACCCATGGTAGGTTTTGAGAGACAAGATCCTAGCTTCCACCTGGTGTGGAGACAGCAGGCTTTTCTGCCATTTCTTCTGAGCTGGACTCTGAAAATTGGTGGTCAGTTCCCTTGACAAGGCTCCCAGGGGCTGCACGTTCAGAGCAAGCTGGCTGAATCCCACAGGAATGAGCAGCGCTGGTCCTATCAGTGAGCTCAGTTAGAGCCCGCGTGCTGTGCCAGGAGTGTGGCTGGATGTACATGTGTTTAGGCCCTGCGGTCATCTTGCTGCACGTGGCAGGACCAGCATTTTGTCGAGAACCTTCTTCCCAGCTCCTTCCTCGATACAGCACAGGCCAGGAGCCCAGGCTGTTCTCCCAGATGCAGGGCCTCTTCCTCTGCCTGTGCCCCCAGCACCTCCTCTTCCCAAATCCAGCAGTTGGGCAGTCAGGTAACAAGCCCTCAGTCTCCACATCTGGAAAATGGACACAGTGCCAGCAGAAGCATCCTTGTGAGGCTGTCAGGGGTGGGGCAGCGCCATGAGGGAGGCACTTGGCCGCACCGGCCCCTTCCCCACCCACCTGCCCTCCCACCCTCCCTCCCCTGCTCAGCACTGGTAGCCCCTCCCTTCACCTAGCGTGTGACAGGGAAGCCCACAGACCACTCATCAGGACTCTCAGATCCACTGTGAGATGCCACCACGACCTCTGCCCCCACCCCAGCCCCCGGGAGAGCCCAGAGCCTTCTCCATCACTCCTGCCCACAGGCAGCCCCCGGGAGGGCCCAGAGTCTTCCCATCACTCCTGCCCACAGGCAGCCCCCGGGAGGGCCCAGAGCCTTCTCCATCACTCCTGCCCACAGGCAGCCCCCGGGAGGGCCCAGAGTCTTCCCATCACTCCTGCCCACAGGCAGCCCCCGGGAGGGCCCAGAGCCTTCTCCATCACTCCTGCCCACAGGCAGCCCCCGGGAGGGCCCAGAGTCTTCCCATCACTCCTGCCCACAGGCAGCCCCCGGGAGGGCCCAGAGCCTTCTCCATCACTCCTGCCCACAGGCAGCCCCCGGGAGGGCCCAGAGTCTTCCCATCACTCCTGCCCACAGGCAGCCCCCGGGAGGGCCCAGAGCCTTCTCCATCACTCCTGCCCACAGGCAGCCCCCGGGAGGGCCCAGAGTCTTCCCATCACTCCTGCCCACAGGCAGCCCCCGGGAGGGCCCAGAGCCTTCTCCATCACTCCTGCCCACAGGCAGCCCCCGGGAGGGCCCAGAGTCTTCCCATCACTCCTGCCCACAGGCAGCCCCCGGGAGGGCCCAGAGCCTTCTCCATCACTCCTGCCCACAGGCAGCCCCCGGGAGGGCCCAGAGTCTTCCCATCACTCCTGCCCACAGGCAGCCCCCGGGAGGGCCCAGAGCCTTCTCCATCACTCCTGCCCACAGGCAGCCCCCGGGAGGGCCCAGAGTCTTCCCATCACTCCTGCCCACAGGCAGCCCCTGGGAGGGCCCAGAGCCTTCTCCATCACTCCTGCCCACAGGCAGCCCCCCGGAGGGCCCAGAGCCTTCTCCATCACTCCTGCCCACAGGCAGCATCTGCTCCTGCAGAGGCTGCGACTCTGCAAAGTCTGCCTTTCCCCGGAGCAGAACCAACCAGGGGGCTAAAGGCCATGCCTTGGGAAACCATCTGCATCAGACAGAGATATCGTGCCTCCCTCTCTTAATCCTCCCTATCATGCATGCACACGAGTGCACGCATGCACACCAGTGCACGCATGCTCGCGTTTCACCTTGCCAGGTCACTTTCACACTGAGAGCCTGGGCTGTGGGCTTCTTGAGCTGTGCCTCCCTCCCAGCCTTGGAGACAGAAGCCAAGAGCGCTGCTTAGCCCTCACCGGCCCCAGAGGAGCTTCGAGGCCTCTGTGGGGGACCCTGGTAGATCAGGAGGAGAAAGAGGAGAAGGACATCCTTCAGAACACCCCCTTGGAATCTAGACCGGCTTCTGCACACTGTCGTCTCTCTTCGATTTTTGCTTTCAGATTTCAAGCCACTGGTGGATGCGGGCAGGGGCCTGGGCCTCCAGCAGGCCATCTCTGGCCCGGGATGGGACCCCACCGCTGGCCCTGGGAGAAATGACAGGAGAGCCCCAGAAGCCAGAGGTTGTGCCAGCTCTAGGAACCTGCCTCCAGGGACCCGTGAAGAGGTAAGACCATTTGGGAACGTTCCCCAGGAAGGAACCTGCTTTCTCATCACAGAGTTTTTGTAAAAATGTTCTCAAAACACTGGGCTTTAATTCCTTCCCAAAAGAAGTTTGTCAAGAGACAGTCAGCAACTGTGTCTCTGCACATCTACCGGATGGCTCTGCCAGGTGCCACCCGTCGTGGTGGACTTGTGAGTGGTTGTTCGAACCACTGGGGGCTCATCTGTGACTGATTGGAATCAGACATATTGGACCCTGAGGCCACTGACACCCGTCTGCAGGACACATGCCACCGGGAGACCCCTGAGAGCTGATTGGCATGTGCCGTGAGCACTAAGGAGGCCTGGCTGTTGTACCACAGGCATTCCAGGCTTCAGACTGACTCACTGGTCCAGGGGTATGATTCTCACTCTGGGTATGAGAGGTCCCGGGTTCAAATCAGGACGAGCCCAGACCTTTGCGCTTCCTAGGGGACTCAGTGGTAAAGAATCTGCCTACCGATGCAGAAGACCCAGGTTTGGTTCCTGGGTCAGGAAGATCCCCTGGAGAAAAGAATGGCTACCCATTCCGGTATTCTTGCCTGGAGAATCCCATGGACAGAGGAGCCTGATGGACCATGGGCCATGGGGTCACAGAGAGTCAGACACGACTGAGGGATTGAGTGTGCACACACAGCCTAGGTTTCAGTCGCTTCTAAATGAGATTCTCCGAGGAAATCCAACATCCACCAGCTATGGAAACTACTGTGTTAGACCATCCATGAGACCAAAGTGTTAGTCGCTCAGCTGTGTCTGACTCTTTGCGACCCCATGGACTGTACTTTGCCAGGCTCCTCTGTCCATGGAGGTCTCCAGGCAAGAATACTGGAATGGGTTGCCATTCCCTTCTCCAAGGGATCTTCCTGATCCAGGGATTGAACCCAGGTCTCCTGCATTGCAGGCAGATTCTTTACCATCTGAGCCACCAGGGAAGCCTAAAACACAGTCTGAAAACTTTTCTATTAGCATTTTGTCACTCATTCATAATCTCATTCATTCACTCATCCGTTCAAAACTTTGAGCTACTGCCTTCTGCCAGGCCGTGAGCTGAGGCTGCAGGATGAATGGGACGTGTTGCTTTCCTGGTAGAGGCGGGGGTGGGAGAGAGCCGGTAGACACCACCACGGAGGTGAGTGACAAAGGCAAAGAAAACAAAACCTTCAGTCCTTTTGGACGCGAGCTGGCCCTGCCCCCACCCTCCTAACGAGCCTGGGGAGGTCGGGAAGCAGCCACCCCCACCTCAGGGTGGCTAGCGTTGGACCCGCACTAACCACTCAGCCAGTCTCATAGGTCCCTCCTGCACCCCAAATCTCTCACATTTCATTTTCCCCAAAGCTGTTCTGCGTTTGGGCATGTCTTCCCTCTCACAGCCATGCCCCTTTGGCATGGCACCTGAGCTCTGTGAAACAGCAGGGCAGAGACTACTGGCTCCATTTCTCAGAAGAGGACACTGAGGCACAGGACATAACCAGCTTGCTCAAGCACACCCAAGGGTGAGTGGATGAGCTGAGGTCTGAGTCCAAGACCCAGAGTCACACACTGCACCCCGATTGGCAACTATCAACAGGAAAGAGCAGGCCGCGCAAGGATGCTATATTCTTCTGGATGTGATTTGTAGCCACCAGGGGTGGGCACCCCCAGAGCCTGGCAAAACCCGAAAAATCTATTTACCAGATGCTGATACAGTGCTTGTGGTAGACAACGTGGCTGTCAAAGCATTTTATGAGTATTAACTCCGTTAAGCCTCATACCAATGCTAGCGAGTAGGGCCTACGAATAACGCAATCTCAGAGATGAGAAAACAGTCACAGAGAGGTCAAGCAACTTGCCTGTGGATGGTCAGCGGCCAAGAGGCAGAACCAGAATTCACAGGCAGGAACACAGGCTCTGGACTTTGTCCAAAGCACCAGGCGCTGCTGCCCAACGCAGGACACCTTAAAGGATAATTACGGTGATCATGTGTTGGGTGGGGAAAAGCCCGTGATAAAATATTAAGCAGGAAAGCATCATTCAACACCGTACTTGTCTTTTGTTTGCAAACAGGAGAAAAAACCATAGGTATCCTTTTATACGAACAACGTGATAAACTCATGTTACCTGGGGCCAGGTCGTGGTGGGGGCAGACACAGAACGCAGGACACAAGAGTGATTAGCGTGGAGGAATGGGTGTGAGGATGGACCTTGTTTCCTGATTTCCACCCCTCTGTCTTTCCAACAAAAATAGCTCGTTTCCTCATGAGTGGGTTTCTTTAAAGTGTCACTTCAAAATTCCTTTTGGATTCTCCAGGCTCATTCAGGTGCCTGGAGTGGGAGGAGGGGAACCATTATCCTGGGCTCAGGACGCAGGGACAGGAGTGCTGTCTCTGCGGGGCTTTGATCTTGGGATGCACCACCTGAAAGGAAAATGGCCTTTCTCTGGGCCACTGGGATGTCCGGATGTAACCAGACTCCACGTGCAGAAGAGTGTGTGAGGCCAGAAGCTCGGGGCTCCCCACCTCCTCTCCACACTGGCAAGCCGGTAGCAGGGACCCCTGAAGTGTCCTGGACCAGGGAGGCAGCTGACCTCCCCCAAGACACCCCATCTGTAATCACAGTGCCAAACGTGCCCTGAACACACCACGTCCTGCCTCGTCAGGGGAGGCGGGTGGGGAAGTGTCGAGGGCTGCGGCCCCTGGTGCTATTCACACAGGATGAAAGAGTCTGGGGACACTTCTGCCGTGGGTACATGGCTGACGGAGCACACGAAAGTCTCCCAGCTGCCCTGATGAGGGCCACGTGCCACCTGGCCCTGGACTCAGTGGCGAACATGGTGGCTCAGAAGTCAGAGTCTGGCCTTGGACCGACTCATCCTGTGTCTCTGTTTTCTCATCTGTAAAATGGACATGCAACGGCACCCACTTCCTAGGGTGTCCGTGACGATGACTCCCTACGGGCAGCAAGCACTTGAGCAACGTCTGCAGCTGGCGCTCCCAAGCCCTTAACGCAGCCCCGCGGGCTGCCTTCTGGTCACCTGTGATTTGCAGGGAGGAATAGACATGAAGAGAAGCTAAGTGACCCGCCTGGGGTCCCTGGAGGGGGCTTTCTCTCAGGATCGTTCCTGGAGTCATGCCATCTCCCAGGTCATCCCTGGACCTCCAGGTCCTGGGACGTGGAGCTCCCAGCAGCTGAGAAACGTAAACCAAACATCTCACCATCAAAAAGATCTGACAAGAGCAAATTGAATCTTTTTTCTTTTTTTTTTTTCTTACTTACATTTATTTCCAAGGAAAATTCACACCCTTATCAAGAAAAGAGAACGGTATTGTGTGCCCTGATTACAACGTAACTATATTACAATGTAACTATAATAAACACAAGAAAACTGTATTATTAAGTTTTCACCAAGTCTCAGGCTCAGATGTGGTCACCCGCTCTCGCTTTATAAAGGGGAGCAAGCTGTAGGGGTTTGGGGGAGAGGGGTGCTCAGGAAGGGGCGCAGGCCAACTGGATTAAGAAATCTTGAAAGAGGAGGAAGATACTTTCGCTGAGAGTTTATGGGATTTCAGCTACACCAGCCTACGCTCCGCAGGAGTCCCTGAGCCACAGCCCTAAGCCAGTGATGCATCAGACCCTGGACCTTTGGGCTGCGCTGGAGAGACAGGGAGAGCCGGTACGCACAGCGAGGTCTCCTCCAGGGGGCCCGGCTCCCCCTCAGGCTGCCCCTTCGTGATACCAGGCGGGCCTTCCATGGGCCCACTCCTCTCCCATCTCAGCAGTTTTCTCCTTCACCACTTCCACCCTCCTTACTGACCGTTGAAGCCAGAGGCCCAGAGAGGCCCAGAAACTTCCAAAGGTCACACAGCAGCCCAGGGGCCCCGAGGGGCTGGTTCTTTATTTAGCGATGATGGCTGCACGAGTCTGAGCTGCACGGTGATTGATCTGACACCCCCTCGCCCTGTTTAGAGGTGCAGCCCGGCTCAGGGTGTGGAGTGACAGGCACAGAATTTGAACTCAGGCCCCGCTGCTCCCTGGCTCCTGTCCTGCCCTTCCCTCTTGAAGCTTCTCTGCTGGCTGCTCCTCGCTCACCCACAGCCTTTTCCTGGCATGCTGTCGAGATTGGTGGAGTCCAGCACACTCCCTCTTCAGAGTATCTTAGACTCAGACCACCTCTGTCCCCTCCCAGTTTGTCTGGATACTGTGGTCTTTAAAAATCATTCATCTTCAAAGCCAGGAAGAGAAAAGGCTCCCAAGGGGCCAGGCGGGCCTGTGAGTGGCTGGGAGAACTTTGCTTAAGTCCCTGAAATGATGGCTAATTGGAGTCTGGGCGGGGTTGGGGGGGTGGCGCAGAGGCGGCTCTCCCTGTGAGCGCTGCACCTGGGGGGCTGGCAGGCAGGGCGCGTCCGCTCCCCAGGCCGGTCCAGACTCCGGCCAAGAACCCCACAGCCCAGCCGAACAGTGTCCACGGCCCCAAGTCAGACATTCCAGCTTTGGCTCGGAAACCACAGGCGCCCTGGGTCAGCCCGGCTGGACTTGGGCTCCTGGGTGGGAGGCCTGTAGTCCCGGGCACCGTCTGGGATGGGGGATTGTAATAACAGCTTTTTTGTCTTGGTTTTCCAGGACTGCTCTAATGAAGCACCACAAACTGTGCGGCTTTGAAGAAGAGAAATTTATTCTCTCAAGGTTCTGGGAGCCAGAAATCTGAGGTCAAGGCATGGCCAGAGCTGAGCGCCCTCCAAAGGCTCTAGGGAAGGGTCCCTCCTCGCCTCTCCCAGCACCTGTGGGCTCCAAGCGCTCCTTGGCTTGTGGCCGCATCCCTCCGGTCTCGGCCTTTATGTGACCTCCTGACCTGGGTGTGTCTGTGTCTCTTTCTCTTCTCCTAGGGTTATCTGTCTCTGGAGCAGGGTCCGCCGTACGCCTGCGTGGCCTCATATTAACTTGGTCACCTCTGTTCCTCTTTGTTCTGTGTGTGTTAGTCACCCAGTGGTGTCTGACCCCGTGGCCTGTAGTCCACCAGACTCCTCTTTCATGGAATTCTCCAGGCAAGAATACTGTAGTGGGTTGCCATTCTCTTCTCCAGGGCATCTTTCTGGTCCAAGGATTGAACCCAGGTCTCCTGCATTGCAGGCAGATGCTTTACCATCTGAGCCCCAGGGAGGCTCACAAAGACTTTGCTTCAAAATAAGCTCCCCTGCACAGGTCCCTGGAGTCAGGACCTGGGCACACCTTTCGGGGGAACATGCTTCTACCTCTGCCCTCTCAGGTGCTGTCCACGGTGGCAGATCCCTTCTCAGGCATCGCCTTGGAGACCCGTCCCCACGCAGCAGTGGGAGGGGAGGTGTAGTGGCACACGGTCACTGTTGCTGTTACAGATGGAGAGATCAAGGCCCGGAGCCCAACTGCCATCTGCCCGCCCAGGCACCACGAGTGTCTGAGAAGGGACTGTGACGTCAGTCCCCTGCCGTCTGTCCCCAGCCCAATCTGTCCGGTCCTGTGGGAGCGCTGCCAGCATGCCACACTTGCCCCCAAGCAGGGCACACCCTTGATCTTGATGGAGCGAGTTGCGTATTCATGATGTTGAGCATTATGGCCGAGGAGTCAAAAATGCAGTCTGGTCCCAGCTCAGGCAGAGCCTGGTGGTTGGCCTTGGACACCCCTCCAGGCCTCAGTCTGTGCTCTGGGAAAGAAGGGAGAGTCTATATCTTCACTGTGTCACAGCAGACGCCATGGGTATTGACCGAGCATTTCTAATGTGGCTGGCGTGACTGAGGAACACAGGCTCCACCATACCAACTTTTAATTAAAATGTAGGTTCAAAACCATATGGTTGATTTGGTTTTTGGAAAACTTCAAGGTGCATTTGGAGCAACTTGGGTGAGCAACTCTGCTTTTTCAAGCTTAGATTTTATGAAACCTAGACACAGATCAAGTATACCCTGCAGAAAATTGTGTCTATAGATTGAGATGTTCCATCAATTAAAATGCACATACTAGATTTCAGAGACTGAATAGAAAGAAAAGAATAGCAGATCAGGAAATCAGGACTTATTACCTTGAAAACGTATTGAAACGATACTATTTTGAATGTATCTGGCCACATAACATACATTATGGAAGCTGTTTCTCCAGTAGTTGTTGAAATGTGACAGCTAGAAAATGGGAAGCTCTCAGTATACTCTTTTTTTTTAATTTTTACATTAAAATATAGTTGATTTGCAATATGGTATACACTTCAGGTGTTCAGTTCAGTTCAGTCACTCAGTCGTGTCTGACGCTTTGTGACCCCATGAATCACAGCACACCAGGCCTCCCTGTCCATCACCAACTCCAGGAGTCCACCCAAACCCATGTCCGTCAAGTCAGTGATGCCATCCAACCATCTCATCCTCTGTCGTCCCCTTCTCCTCCTGCCCTCAATCTTTCCCGGCGTCAGGGTCTTTTCAAATGAGTCAGCTCTTCACATCAGGTGGCCAAAGTACTGGAGTTTCAGCTTCAGCATCAGTCCTTCCAATGAACACCCAGGACTGATCTTCTTTAGGATGGACTGGTTGGATCTCCTTGCAGTCCAAGGGACTCTCAAGAGTCTTCAACACCACAGTTCAAAAGCATCAATTCTTCTGTGCTCAGCTTTCTTTATGGTCCAACTCTCACATCCATACATGACTACTGGAAAAACCATAGCCTTGACTAGACAGACCTTTGTTGGCAAAGTAATGTCTCTGCCTTTTAATAGGCTGTCTAGGTTGGTCATAACTTTCCTTCCAAGGAGTAAGCGTCTTTTAATTTCAAGGCTGCAATCACCATCTACAGTGATTTGGGAGCCCAGAAAATAGTCAGCCACTGTCCCCCCATCTATTTGCCATGACGTGATGGGACCAGATGCCATGATCTTAGTTTTCTGAATATTGAGCTTTAAGCCAACTTTTTCACTCTCCTCTTTCACTTTCATCAAGAGACTCTTTAGTTCTTCTTCACTTTCTGCCCTAAGGGTGGTGTCATCTGCGTATCTGAGGTTATTGATATTTCTCCCGGCAATCTTGATTCCAGCTTGTGTTTCTTCCAGTCCAGCGTTTCTCATGATGTGCTCTGCATATAAGTTAAATAAGCAGGGTGACAATATACAGCCTTGACGGACTCCTTTTCCTATTTGGAACCAGTGTGTTGTTCCATGTCCAGTTCTAACTGTTGCTTCCTGACCTGCATACAGGTTTCTCAAGAGGCAGGTCAGGTGATCTGGTATTCNGACAATATATAGCCTTGACGTACTCCTTTTCCTATTTGGAACCAGTCTATTGTTTCATGTCCAGTTCTAACTGTTGCTTCCTGACCTGCATACAGATTTCTCAAGAGGCAGGTCAAGTGGTCTGGTATTCCCATATCTTTCAGAATTTTCCACAGTTTATTGTGATCCACACAAAGGCTTTGGCATAGTCAATAAAGCAGAAATAGATGGAACTGGAACTCTCCTGCTTTTTTGAAGATCCAGCGGATGTTGAAAATTTGATCTCTGGTTCCTCTGCCTTTTCTAAAACCAGCTTGAACATCAGGAAGTTCACGGTTCATGTATTGCTGAAGCCTGGCTTGGAGAATTTTGAGCATTACTTTACTAGCATATGAGATGACTGCAATTGTGCGGTAGTTTGAGCATTATTTGACATTGCCTTTCTTTGGGATTGGAATGAAAACTGACCTTTTCGAGTTCTGCGGCCACTGCTGAGTTTTCCAAATTTGCTGGCATATTGAGTGCAGCACTTTCACAGCATCATCTTTCAGGATTTGAAACACCTCAACTGGAATTTCATCACCTCCGCTAGCTTTGTTCATAGCGATGCTTTCCAAGGCCCACTTGACTTCACATTCCAGGATGTCTGGCTCTAGCCCTTTCATAGTAAAGGTCTTGCCCTATTTCACTATTTAACCAGTGCATCTCCTACTTTGTTAATAAGATTTAAGGAAAAGAAATGCGAGTGTTTGTGGACGCTGTGGAAGCAGCTGGTTTTATAGGCAGTGCTGGTCCTTTGGACTTAGAACAAAGGAGATAAAACCTGAAAGCCTGAGGCAACTCAAGTGCTGCCATAAGGAACTGGGTCTCTTATCGCATCTTCAGCTCCACCTCACCTGTGGTAGGAAGTATTTCCATGGGCTGCCTTTTGCAGCGTCTCAATAGTTTTTCCTAGAGATTCACACATTCCTCACATTAAATTTCACGGAAAATCCCTTTGCAAAGCAAACAGGAAAAAAAATACACACAAGTGAGCCAACCTACTTGCTCATCTTGCTTCCTTCACTAAAGACAACCAGCAGCCCATATTCAGAGATGATTTCTGCAACCAGATACATGTTTTGTCTCATCTTCATTTTTCTTTTTCCAGAACAAGAATTAATTTTCACGGTGCACTTGGTCAGCAACTCAGGTAGAGTCTAAAAAACACTCATAAATCTGCGTTCTTCTCCTTCCCAAAGACCCACTCTGGACCTCGGCCACCACGCACAGAGCTCCAGAACCAGGGAGATTCTGAACAAAAGACCTCTAACATTAAGAAGGGTCTCTGGCCTGAGGGAGGCCAGAGGCCAGAGTGGCCACTCTGTGTTGGGTTCAAAGCAAGATGGGGCAGGAGACAAAGCAGTGTTTGGAGAAGAGCTTCTTGCAGGTGGCCCACATGGCGCTGAGTTCGTTGTCTCCAGGAGGAGCCAGAATGCAAACCACCGCTGGATGGGCTGCTCCAGCAGGCTGGCTGAAAGGGGCAGAGGCAGCTGGTTTCCACTGAGACCAAAGTGGCCTGGGATTTGCTCTGCAGGCCACGTGGGCCTCCGGGTTCACTGTGCAGGTCAAATGCCAGCCTTCCTACCTGCCCCGAGGGCTGGCACCTTCCAACAGGAATCCCTCAGCACCCTCGGTGTCTCCAGGAAGCAAACGCTGAGTGAGGAGGATGGGGGTGGTGGAGCTTTGGAGAAAGCAAAGACTTGCCCTTCCTTGGGCAGCAGAGATGGGAAAAGATGGACTCTGTGAGGCTTGAAGCAGAGCAGAAGACCCATCCTGGATCACTATTTAACTCTAATTCTCTAAAATGGGGTTTCCCTGGTGGCTCAGAGAGTAAAGAATCTGTCTGCCAATGCAGGAGACCTAGGTTCGATCCCTAGGTCGGGAAGATCCCCTGGAGGAGGGAATGGCAACCCATTCCTATATTTTGCCTGCGAAATCCCATGGACAGAGGAGTCTGGTGGGCTGCAGTCCTTGGAGGGGGCGGGTCACAAAGAGTCTGACATGATTGAGTGACTAAACACTAATACTTCTCTGAAATGAGACACGTGGCTTTATCTCACAGTGGTCACTGAGAAACTTCCAAGTTCCACCATTATAAGGGATGAAATTTACCTGAATTTGCAAGTGGAGCAACAAGAGAATTAGGTCAACTGAGCAAGCCAAATCCTATTTACTTGAATTAGCATCACTTTTTTCTTTTCTATTCTTTTTTTTTAAACCACCCATAGGTCAAAACATACAAAGGCGCTGTCCACATTCTTTAAACTGGAGTTCACCACGTAGGCAGTTACAACAGTTCTTTACATTGTGGGGCACTTCGGTTCTCAAAGCATTTCCTACATAATATGAGGTTCACAAAAGTCAGCTGGCAACATATTGCTATTTTCACTTTTCGGACAAGGAAAATGAGAGTGACAGGCCTCACATTTTGCCCAAGGGTCACATAGTAAGTATGTCTTCTGATAGCTATTCTTATTGCTCAGTCATGTCCAACTCTTTGCGACCCCATGGATTGTACCCTGTCAGGCTCCTCTGTTCATGGGATTCCCAGGCAAGAATACTGGAGTGGGTTGTCATGCCCTCCTTCAGGGGATCTTTCTGATCCAGGGAACAAACCTACATCTCCTGCATTATGAGGCAGATTCTTTATGAGCCAAGCCATGTGGGAAGCCCTAAGGAGGCACCAAACAGTGTTATTTCAGAACTGGAAGACACAGAAATCATGTGGCCTGATCTGTCATGCAAAGTAGTATTGACAGCATCCAGCTTCCATTGCTGTTTTAAACTCTTACGTTGAACACGGCATCAGCTGCTTCCACTGCTGAGCAGCTCAAAGAGCCAGACAATCCTTCTTTCTTTCCAACTGGCTGAACGCAGTCTTGCTTCACATGGCACACGTGGGTTCCAGTTCTGAAACAATCTGGAACCATGAAGAACAAGTGGCTTTCCTGTCCCTCATGATGTCTGAACATCTGAGAGCCACTTTCCTCCCCTCTGGCCTTCTATCCTTGAAGCAGGACATCCTTAACCCTACCAGCCCAGCCTCCCAGGTTCTGGGGCCAGTCACTGGATGAACTGCCTGGTGACTGAGTTCTGCCTCTGAGAGAGCAAAGTCCCTCTGCTGTTTCAAAAATCTCAAAATGTTGCAGATGTGGTCACTCTGAGTTTTCACAGCAGAAAACCCAACTCAAGCTTGCAGTCATAAGAAGAGAGGAAATGCTTGCAGAACTGGAAGTCCAGGTGCAGCATCGACTCAATGGGAAGATGTCCTTGGGGCTCGTTTCTCTCCAGCCTTCACATCTGCTTCCTGGATAGGTGCATCAGCCTCGTGGCCGCAGTATGCCTCAGGCAGCTCCAGGCCTCATGTCTGCACATCCCAAGTCCAATGAAGAGCACTCTCCCAGAAGCCCTGACAATGTCTCCTCACATCTTGATCTGAGGGTCTGAACTATCCTTGACTCACTGAGGCCAAGGGATCAGCTGACCTACTGGAAGTGGAGAAATGGTGAATCAGGCAAGGAGAATGCCTCAAAGAAGAGGGAAGGAGATGCTGGGCGCAGATACCAAAGTTTCAGAAAGTGTTTGTATCATGGTCTGAGCAGAGCTGGGTAAGTTTCCTGGTAGAGTACACCAGTGTTGGAGTGCAACATAGAGAAAATGGCACAGTTCATTCCAGCTCAAAGCAAAGAAACAAAAAAGGGTTCAGATCCCAGCAGGGGAGAGTAGGCATCAATTAAGAATGGAAATTGTGAATCAACAGATGAATGGACAAAGAAGAGTGAGAGAGAGAGAAACACACACACACAATGGAATATTACTCAGCCATAAAAAGAAGGATATAATCCCATATGAAGCAACATGGATGGACTTAGAGATTGTCATACTGAGTGAAGTCAAACAGAGGAAGACAAATATTATACACTATCACATCCATGTGGAATCCAAAATACAACACAAGTCAACATATCTAGAAAACAGAAACAGACCCACAGACATAGACAACAGACTTATGGTTGTCAAGGGGGAGGGAGGAGTGGGGAGAGGAGAAGTTTGGGACCGACAGAAGCAAACTATTACATATAGAGTGAATAAGCAACGAACTCCTACTGTAAGCATAGGAAACTATTATTAATATAGTTAATATCCCAGGATTAAGTCATAGTGGAAAAGAATATGAAAAAGAATATATATATGTATAACTAAGTCAGTTTGCAGTATAGCAGAAATTAACAAAACAGTGTAAATCAACTATACTTCAATAAAACTTTTTAAAATGTATACTGTTTTCCATACATTTAGTGCATATATACTGTATAATATATAATACATATACATAACACTGGACTTTCCAGGTGATGCAGTGCTAAAGAATACACCTGCCAATGCAGAAGATCAGGGTTCAATCCCTGGGTTGGGAAGATCCCCTGGAGGAAGAGATGGCAACCTACTCCAGTATTCTTGCCTGGGAAACCCCATGGACAGAAGGGCCTGGAGGGCTACAGTCTATGGAGTCACAAAGAGGTGGACACAACTAAAGCAACTCAGCACATATGCATGAGTATTTTTAAGTATTATGCATATGCAATACTTAAAAACAAAATGTTAAATGAAAAAAGACCAAGTGGGATAGTGAATTTTAAGCTGATTATAACTAGGCAAACCTTTCTTGTTTACTAATGGTTTACCTACATGCAGGCTTCCCCTGTGGCTCAGATGGTAAAGAATCTGCCTGCAATGCAGGAGACCCAGGTTCGATCTCAGAGTCAGGAAGATTCCCTGGAGAAGGAAATGGCAATCTACTCTAGAAGTCCTGCCTAGAGAATTCCATGGACTGAGGAGCCTGGTGGGCTACAGTCCATAGGGTAACAAAGAGTCAGACACAACTGAGCGATTTCACTTACCTGCATCCAACATATAGCTGGGATCAGATCCAGGATGGTTCATGTGCCCTGAGAGTATGACCACTGTCACAGTTATGCTACTATTTACCAAACCCTCATGCTGCAGTTACTGCTATTTTAGGACCAGTCTTCCCATAACTTTAATACTTTGTTGTTGTTCAGTCACTAAGTTATGTCTGACTCTTTGTGACCCCATGGACTGCAGAAGGCCAAGCTTCCCTGTCCATCACCAACTCCTGGAGCTTGCTCAAACTCATGTCCACTGAGTCAGTGATGCCATCCAACCATCTCATTCTCTGTCCCCTCCTTCTCCTCCTGCCTTCAATCTTTCCCAGCATCAGAGCCTTTTCCAGTGAGTCAACTCTCCACATCAGGTGGCCAAAATACTGGAGATTCAGCTTCAGCATCAGTCCTTCCAATGAATATTCAGGGTTGATTTCCTTTAGAATGGACTGATTTGATCTCCCTGCAGTCCAAGGGACTCTCAAGAGTCTTTTCCAGCACCACAATTCAAAAGCATCAATTCTTCAGTGCTCAGCCTTCTTTATGGTCCAACTCTCACAGCCATACATGACTACTGGAAAAACCATAGCTTTGACTATACAAACATCTGTCAGCAAAGGGATGTCTCTGCTTTTTAATACGCTGTCTAGGTTTGTCATAGCTTTCCTTCCAAGGAGCAAGTCTTTTAATTTCATGGCTGCAGTCACTGTTCATAGTGATTTTGTAGTCCAAGAAAATACAGTGTCACCATTTCTACTTTTTCTCCATCTATTTGCCATGAAGTGATGGGATCAAATGCCACGATCTTAGTTTTTTAATGTTGAGTTTTAAGCCAGCTTTTTCATTCTCCTCTCTCACTCTCATCAAGAGGTTCTTTAGGTCCTCTTCACTTTCTGCCATTAGGGTGGTATCATCTGCATATCTGAAGTTGTTGGTATTTCTCCCAGCATCTTGATTCTAGCTTGTGCCACCATTTCAGGACAAGTCTTCCATAACCTCAATACTTTAGACAACCATTATACTTTGTGGTTCTGTGGGGCAGGAACTCAGGAGGGGTGGTGGCTGAGGCTGGCTGGCTCAATCCCATGGCCCAGCAGTAGGGAGCTCGGCTGAGTCTGGTGGGAGTCCTAATAGGGTATGGCCTCTCAGCATGGTGGGCTCAGGGTTCCCAGGGTCCCTGTTTCTGAAAACAGGGGACCTTCATGGCCTCTTGTAATCCAGCCACAGAGGTCACATGGTGTCACCTCTGTTGTATCTAGTGGTCAGAGCACCCCAGCAGGTAGATGAAATAGAACTGCATCTTATGAAGAGGAACACACCAACTGTGTGCCTGTTCCCTAAACTGCTCACTGTGCCACCTAGACGTGAAGCCAACAACCAGCTTCCTGACGGTCCGGTAGTCCCTAAGGCACAACGAAGACACTGGTAAAGTCCATTCTGCTAGGCACACAGCTCTGGTGGTTTGCACTTTCCTGGACAAGATGGTCCCACTTCCTTACTACTAACACATGCAAAGGCATACAGAGATAACAATGCTCCTTCTAAAACTGAAATAACCAAAACCGCCTATTTTCCTGAGCCATCAACATGAAATATGAGATATGGAAAGAATGCATTCTTTCATGTGGAGACAAAAGAGCTTAGTCTCTTGTTTGGAATCATGATATACACACACGACATAAAGCTGCAAACACTCTTATTGTGAATTCTATTTCATCTCATTAGAACACAAGCATTTACAGCCTTCCAGGACAGTGGGAAGACATCTCGCTGCTCTATTTAATAATATAATACAGCCTAAGAATGATGTCCTGCAATTTATTCACTGTTTCTAGATTTGGGCCACTACAGAAAAAGAGTACTGCAACTGACAAACTTTTTCCACATTCACTGCATACTTGAGTAGTGCTGCTTTTACATCTAGAGGACAAAACCCCCCGAAAGGAGCTGCTTTATCAAAAGAAACGTATATTTTTCAATCTCAACAGCTACTGCCAGACTGCTTTCCAAAAAGACTGCCATCATTCATGATGCCACTGCCAATGCATGGGAGTAACTGTTTCTCTAGTCCCTGAACAGCACAGGAAGCTATTACTCTTCTGGACGGGTGAAAAACAGTTATGTTTGACTTCCATTCTCCGGTGCAACTGATGTTCAGTATCTTTTTTCTTTTCTTTCCTTTTTGTCCTTTAGTTGCTGATCATGCTGTTTCCGGTTGATCTGGACCACTACCTCTTTGGCATCTGGCTCTTCCTTGTTCATTTCTAGGCTGACCTCAGGTACACAGGGCATCCTGCATTATCTCCCCAGATTATAACATATCTGTAAGGAGAGGCTGGCTGTGCCTCAGAATTCCTTCCCTTTCTCCTCCTTAGTAACTCGACTTTCTACTGGGCACGTGGCTTCAGAAGTGAAGATGAAGTCGCTCAGTCGTGTCCGACTCTGCAACCCGTGGACTGTAGCCCACCAAGCTTCTCTGTCCATGGGGTTCTCCAGGCAAGAATACTGGAGTGGGTTGCCATTTCCTTCTCCAGGGGATCTTCCTGACCCAGGGATCGAACCTAGGTCTCCCACATTGCAGGCAGACACTTTAACCTCTGCACCACCAGGGAAGCCCCAGAAGCTTCAGAAGTAGGGCTTTCCAACCTCTTTGCAGCTGGGTGTGGCTGGGTGACTGGGTTCTGGACAATGGATGAAGTATTTTCTGGAAGCTTTCCTTAACGCCCCTTTCCTCCATCCTTATGCCTGAAATGTGAGTGTCAAATCTGGGACCATGAGGTTAGGGTTTCACACAGTGGGCCAAGGCCTAGCACCCTAAGTTCCATGGCAGCCTGGACCCCCCCAACCCAGACTGTTACATGAGAAATAAACTCAGGACTGTATCAACTTCTATTATTTGGGGGGCTGGTCTTTTGTCCTTGCAGACAAATTTAATTCTAACGTAGAGTGACTCTGAATATAAGGTGATAGAAACCCACGTCCCAAAGAGCAAAAAAAAGAAAGACAGAATACAAGCTCCTTGACCAACTTGAGTAAGCTTTTACTGCTGCAGACAAAGGAGGCAGATCCCCATCTTTAATTTATATATTATAAATATTTAGTATGTAGTATTTATTCCATATGTCTATAAAAAATGTCCTTTACATATTTATATGTTACTGTATTATGTTGTTGTTTAGTCACTCAGTCATGTCTGACTCCTTGAAACCCTATGAATGTAGCCTGCCAGGCTCCTCTGTCCATGGGATTTCCCAGGCAACAATACTGGAGTGGGTTGCCATTTCCTTCTCCAGAGGATCTTCTTGACCCAGGGATCAAACCCATGTCTCCTGCATTGGCAGGTATTCACTTTAGCACTGAGCCACCAGGGAAGCCCAACCCTCTAATACTGTATAATGTATTATAATTATATATAATGCCTAACTGAATTATATAATACATATGAATACATTAAACTTCTATTTTATGTTCATATTTAAAACCATATTATATAAAATGTATTCATTCAGGGACTTTCCCTGCAGTCCAGTGGTTAAGACTCTGTGCTTCCAATGCAGGACAAGCAGTTTGATCCTTGGTCGGGGAACTAAGATCCCACATGCTGTGCTAAAAGAAATGAAAACCCCAAACAAAATATACTCATTCAGAAAAACTGACCCCATATTCACATTTCAAGAAAAAGGTTGTCCAGATTTGTCACAAGCATGTTCTGTATCACTGTCTCCATCACGACTAGAGCTATTTTTCAACCATCTATTCCAATTTGCAAGAGAACCATCAAAGCTGTTTTGAGAGTCAGTGCTTTTTGAATCCAGTGACAGTATCATGCTGTCACTGAAAATTTTATACTAATACATATTTGCATGATTCTTTTAAAATGACACCTGGCTGTGCCAGGTCTTAGTTGTGGCACGCAGGATCTTTAGTTGTAGCATGTGGGATCTAGTTCCCCGACCAGGGATTCAACCCAGACCTCCTGTAAAGAGAGCTCAGAGTCTTAGCCAGAAGACCATCAGAGAAGACCCTCAGGTCAACTCTTAAAATAAAATTCTTCCTGTGAGTATATGTTTATCTCTACAACCTAACCACCTATTGTACTGTCATACAATTTTTCAAGGCCTCAACAATCTATAACACTTGTAACTCTGAGATCATATCTCATGGCATAAATACTAAGTCTGTCTCCCTTTTTTCTAAGCCACCTCTATAATTATAAATCTAGAATTAAATCAGATTGAGGTTATTTTAGTGTCTTCCCCAAACAGTACCTAATTATTCAGAACAAAGTAATTAAGGATATGCCCAATAAAAAATGATGTTTTGTAAGGTTTGAGTATAAGGAGCTTCCTTTTTTCCTAAGAAATAATTCTGGGGAGAAATTAGTCTCATATCCAGGCTTGAGAAGATTAATAATTTCATAACATTAAATCTGTCTACCCTGGAACACAGTATATAGTTCCTATATCAAGTCTTGTTTTATGAACTACAATGAGACTGAATACTTTTAACCTTATAGCCTCTAATAGTCTAGATAAAATTATTCCTAAATATTTTATGGCACCTGTGATTTTTTTTTTTTTTCAATTTCCAGGGTTAATCAGTTACTGCTAGTATAGAAAAAACCTATTATTCTTTTTACATTTATCTTACATACAATCACAATTCCCTTATTCTTAGTTCTACTTTGTTTTTTAATATTTAAACCAAAAGATGTTTTTGCTTAATTGCATTAATACCAAAACAATGTTAAATACTAGTGATAGTTATTTTTTTTTTAGGAACAGGTTTGTGAATTTATATTCTGAGGGAAATTCATCCTTTTCCTTCAGTTTTTCAAATGTAGACTGAAGTTTTCATTTTCATACTTACAGCAGTAGACCTTTACTCATTTTTAATATTTTTCCTCTCTTTTTGTTTAATCAGAGATATTTCCATTATTTGCCTTTTCAAAGAATTAGTGTTTGGCCTTATCTTCTTTACCATTTTATGTTTTTTATTTCATTCATTATTAACCTTTATCATTATTGATTTATTTCTCTTTTATTTTTTCCCATTTATAAGTTGAATATTTCACTCACACAATTTCAGTCTTCCTTATATACTAATAAAAGCATCTATGATTATACATTTTCCTCTGAGTATGGCATTAGTTCTAATCCCTGCTTTTTGCTACAATACTCTCCTCCCTCCGTTTATCTCTAGATGATTTATCATTTCTGGCTTGACTTCCTTTTGGTGCAGAAAATATGTTTAAAGTGTCTCTGAATTCCAAGGCAGTTTTTAAAATAATCATCTTTTTTTTTTAACCACTAATTGCATTGGGTTAAGATGACAGATTATTGCAAATACAATCACAATGTTTCTATTCAACTGTTTGTTTTCTGTGAGAAAGCACATCATCAACTTCTGTAAACAATCCCAGGTCTAGAAGAATGTATACATTTTCTCAATGTGTTATTTACAACCTATATGCTTTGCTTTTTTTGTTTGTTTCAGAGCTTGAAAACTGGCAGTCTGCAAGGTACAGATACGTTTTGCTTGACTGGTAAAGTGCTTTAAAATGTATGACTCTCAATGCCTTTAGGCAAGGCATGCATTCTCCAGTTCCTCTGCAATACTGTCATCTCTGCTGTCTTACACCAGGAACTCACATATTCACGCTGCCCAGCTATTCCCATGGGCATCCAAATCAACAACCTCATCCCCTGGCCCTTCATGTTAGAAAAGACACATAATTAACATCTCCTGGCATAACATTTTTTTTTAAACTAAATTCTTCTTTTATTCCCAGTATTTGTTCTACCTATTTCGTTGCTCAAAGATTAAAGATGGTCATGTATTTGGGGTTTTTATCATATACTATCACTCCTTGTCCTGTTCAACCCTTTTGTTTTTGCATTCCTTTATGTCTGACACTAATATTGCTCTCTCTCCCTTTTTAATAGATGGATTTGGCTTAAGAATACTTACTGAGGCTATTTCTGTGGTTTCATTGTTTCCAATACTGCTATTCCTCTGCGGCCTGCTCACCTCTCATTATCATACTCAATCCCTGTTATTGGGGGAATACTAGCTTTCTACTGTGTTCATGATTACCAGCCGTCGTTAACAGTCCTAAACACACCTTCATCAAAATTAAGTATGCCTCCAATCACATGCCAACAAAGACGAAATTCATTTCACAGTTTTACATCTGAATGTCTTGAACGCCCCCAGCCGCAATCCTGGGTTTTGCTGAGGTAGGCTAGAGTTTTTAGTTCTGAGCTGTTCCCTAGATTCTCCCTGAGAGAATAATCCTTCTTTTCAAGAATCCTACTTTACACTTCATGCATTTTCAGCCACGTTACCATACTCTACTTGTGTACATTGTGTTTCCTGCTGCCAGATTCAGGCTCACTTCAACTCAGTTCAGTCATTTTCAGTCGTGTCCAACTCTGCAACCCCATGAATCGCAGCATGCCAGGCCTCCCTGTCCATCACCAACTCCTGGAGTTCACCCCAACTCTTGTCCATCGAGTCGGTGATGCCATCCAGCCATCTCATCTTCTGTCGTCCCCTTTTCCTCCTGCCCCCAATCCCTCCCAGCATCAGAATCTTTTCCAATGAGTCAACTCTTCACATGAGGTGGCCAAAGTACTGGAGTTTCAGCTTCAGTATCAGTCCTTCCAATGAACACCCAGGACTGATCTCCTTCAGAATGGACTGGTTGGATCTCCTTGCCACAGTTCAAAAGCATCAATTCTTCAGTGCTCAGCTTTCTTCACAGTCCAACTCTCACATCCATACATGACCACAGGAAAAACCATAGCCTTGACTAGATGGACCTTTGTTGGCAAAGTAATGCCTCTGCTTTTGAATATGCTGTCTAAGTTGGTCATAACTTTCCTTCCAAGGAATAAGCGTCTTTTAATTTCATGGCTGCAGTCACCATCTGCAGTGATTTTGGAGCCCCCCAAAATAAAATCTGACACTTTTTCCACTGTTTCCCCGTCTATTTCCCATGAAGTGATGGGACCGGATGCCATGATCTTCATTTTCTGAATGTTGAGCTTTAAGCCAACTTTTTCACTCTCCTCTTTCACTTTCATCAAGAGGCTCTTTAGTTCCTCTTCACTTTCTGCCATAAGGGCGGTGTCATCTGCATATCTGAAGTTATTGATATTTCTCCTGGCAATCTTGATTCCAGCTTGTGCTTCTTCCAGCCCAGCGTTTCTCATGATGTTACAGTCCAACTCTCACATCCATACATGACCACAGGAAAAACCATAGCCTTGACTAGATGGACCTTTGTTGGCAAAGTAATGCCTCTGCTTTTGAATATGCTGTCTAAGTTGGTCATAACTTTCCTTCCAAGGAATAAGCGTCTTTTAATTTCATGGCTGCAGTCACCATCTGCAGTGATTTTGGAGCCCCCCAAAATAAAATCTGACACTTTTTCCACTGTTTCCCCGTCTATTTCCCATGAAGTGATGGGACCGGATGCCATGATCTTCATTTTCTGAATGTTGAGCTTTAAGCCAACTTTTTCACTCTCCTCTTTCACTTTCATCAAGAGGCTCTTTAGTTCCTCTTCACTTTCTGCCATAAGGGCGGTGTCATCTGCATATCTGAAGTTATTGATATTTCTCCTGGCAATCTTGATTCCAGCTTGTGCTTCTTCCAGCCCAGCGTTTCTCATGATGTGCTCTGCATATAAGTTAAATAAGCAGGGTGACAATATACAGCCTTGACGTACTCCTTTTCCTATTTGGAACCAGTCTGTTGTTCCATGTCCGGTTCTAACTGTTGCTTCCTGACCTGCATATAGGTTTCTCAAGAGACAGGTCAGGTGGTCTGGTATTCCCATCTCTTTTAGAATTTTCCACAGTTTATTGTGATCCACACAGTCATGCTCACTACTGTTTCCTAAATTCTTCACCTTCCTCCTTGCTTTTCCTACTGATCCAATGGCCAATGTCTCATTGGACATGTGAGCATTTGCTCAAATAGGGGACACAAATCCTTCAAGTCTGCAAAACACTTTTTTGGCCCAGAGTCAATGGGGTGAGTCATCTTGGCAGGAGGAACTGACCTGTCATCCTTTCCGACCACCAGCTTGTCAACGTTTCTCCTGTATGCTTGGGAATGTCCGCGCTTGATGACTCTTGTTCAAGTGAAGGCAGGGCCTACCTACCCTTAAATAAGCTGAGAACATCACGTTTGCTTTCTCAGCTGCCACCCTTCCCTTTGTAGCTGGGAAGGCCCCTTGACCTGCCACTGTGTGCGCCTGCTCTGGATCCTGACTTACTCCCGCTGCACAGCGAGGACTACACAGCTGTGGTGGCTGCAGCAAGACCCAGGTCCTGGCATGTGGTGGCTCGGGTGCATGCTGTGACCCAGCGCCAGGGAGTCTGGTGGGCAGGTGCACTGACCATGCTCCTGCACACATACAGTGGCATGTCCAGCTTGAGCCACCCCTGCCTGCAATTCCAGGCACTGCTCCTAGCTGCAGCATCCCCAAGCCTTGCTTATCAGCCCTTAGGACTATTCCACAACAACTCAATAGCCTTTAAGAACTCATCTTCTTCCTCAAGCTACCAAAAGCACCTTCCAGGGCCTACAAGGCTGAGCCTAGGTGGACAGGGCTAGTACAGAGACTCAGAACTCTTCAGAGTCAACGGTCCCTACAGATGTGACTCTGACTAGCTTCCCAGTGTCACCTCCTCACTCCTCAAAGGTGGACTGGTCTTCCTGATGAGAAGCCTGGAGGATTTTTATCTTTATGGCTGCAGCCTAGCCACTGAGATATGTCTTCTTCCAGATTTCTGTGATCCTCCTTCCTCTGACATCTAAGATCATCTTCAGCTCCAAAGGCCTCCTCCTTTTATTTAGTGACGTCTCCTCCACCTGTTCCTTTTCCTGCTAGAAATCCTAGTGTCCAGTGATTAGATTTCCCGGATGGAACTCAAGCATCTTTCCCTTCTTAAGCTCATGATGTCAACATCTTTGTGTTTACAAGACACTCCTTCCAGAAAACTAACTCAGCTCTCAGTAGGGGCTGCAGTCCTTTGTATTTCATCTTGTAAAAGGTTTATTAGAAATACTAACTCTTCAAGAGCTGTCATTTTTGGTGAACGTTTTCTTCTGTCTGTTTATTCTAAACATTCAGCTAGAGTTCTCCAGCTCAAGTTATTTAATCTCTCTGAAAGTGGATCAAAACTGTTTTCTGTAAAATAAGGGTCTGGCCCCCACAACACCCAAACACAGCCACATTTCTTGGGCAGTGGATATCATGACGCAGAGCTGTGAATGGCCTGGCACACCAAGATGCCCTCCACCCAGCCTTGGGGAACATTTCTGTCTAAGCATAGGTCTCTGAAAATAAACAGAGGAGACACAGTCCTTCCCAACTGCCAGCTCCTCCTGTTCCAGGCTCCTGGGATCTGTGGGACTGGGGCCTTTCAAGACTGAAGTGGTGTGGGAAGCTGTTCCACCTGACACATTTCCCTATGCTGAAAACTGCTTCTGTCCTGATCAGTCCTGGGCCACACCGTCTCCACCCTCAAACTCCAGAGGTAAATAAGGTTCACCAGAGATGGGTGGGGCCGGGAGTGGGGGAAGGTGGGCGGGGGCAGTGCTGACTCCACTCCTCCCTTTCAGCACTTTTTCCATAACTGCCTCTGAAGCTTCCAGCAGACATGCCACATATTGATTCCCAAATATTAATCCCTAGTTCTAATATCTCCACCATCTGCGTAATTTCTCCACATCTACATCCTGGCATGAATGCAGCTCAGATCTGTACTTGCATTTAACAAAGCTTTCCTGAAGAACATGTATGTGCCAAGCACTATGGTACAAGGTACTGATGTAGGAACTTACGTGACAGAGAGCCAAGGAAGTGGTTTCAATACAGTGCAGCAACAGAGCCCTGGGAACACAGACGGACACTGTGTCCAGCCCAGGGGGTCAGGAAGGCGGTCAGGGAAGGGATCACAACTAAGCAGGGTGCTGAGGACAGACCAGTGAGAGCTCAGAGGGAGGTCATCCCGACAGAGCTGGATTTACGGACGAAGAAGTGGAGCAGACAGATGAAGCTATAAGCCCAGTGAAATCAGCAGCATGTAAGAAATCAACAAAGAAGACGTCAGCATTTCAGAAGCAAGGGAGAGCTCCACTAACCAGTCATCTTGAAAAGTATCATCCTGAGAGAGCTGTGAAGAGGAAAAAGGACTCTATGATGCTGGGGGGGCAGTGACGCAGAGATGACAGCGAACGCACTCCTTGTACAATGAACTCTGTCCACTACCAAGGA
>SJYG01000001.1:6126928-6148798 GCA_006410535.1 Litocranius walleri | reverse complement strand
TGCAATGAACTGTATCCACCACCACCGGTGGAAAGGAAGTGTCCAGGGGGGTTGAGTGGGAAGTATTTAGACCTTCTCCTTTGACCCAGCAACCACTTCCCCACCACAAATCAATGGAAGCTCCACAGAAGAGCTTTTAGATGTGCCCATAGGCTAAACCTCAAAATCCCTAAAAGTGAATTCTTCCTGTTGTCTCTCACACGCTCCTCCTAACCCCCTGGTTTTGGCATCTCTCTTTCTCGACAGCACCATTTTCCCAATCACTCTCTTCATACAGTGCCTTGAATTTATTTCTCCCTTTACAGGAAGGAAGTTAAATTTTTTACTAGATAGTCCAAAAAATAATTAATGAAGACATTTATCACATTTCTAGAAGGAAAATTTCTACCCTGGAAAATGTGCTAATTCCCTCCCAGAGGACTGCAATTTCACCGAATTTCAAATTGGACTTTTTGGAAACCAAAAAAAATGACTCAAATACTCATTTGAAAGAATAAAAAGAAAAATTAAAAAAATTACAATGAAGAAAACTTGATTTGCCAGATATTAAGTACTGTAGGGCTACAACAATTTAAGTCATACACAATGAGCAGATTACTGAGAGCACCAAATACATCCAAGATACACTGCATCTAACATCAGACAAAAAAAGGCAAATCCAGACCAGCGAGGAAAAGAAATCTTGTTCAGTAAGTGCTATTGGAATAACTGGCATATGTTCTAAATACATTTTCCTATGTCATATGTTAAAGTACATTCCAAATAGATTAAAGGCATAAATACTAAAAAATGGGAACATGAAACCCCAAAACATCTGACCTTTGGGAAGGAAAAATATTTCTGAGCCTAGAAACAATGTAAGAAATCACAACGGAAAAAATAAATCTGCTTCATAACAGTCTTAGACTTCTATATTTCAAAAAAAACCCTGAATAACTAAATACTCTACTAAAAAAAATTGGACAAACTATCTGTAATGGAAATGGATTGGTAGTAATGAACACACCAGAAAAGAAACAAAAAACTATTAAAACTCTAACAGAAAATTGAGAAAAGAGAGAAACAGACAAATCACAGGAAAAAAAGACTAATAAATATATTAAATTCAATAGATAGGCAAATTAAAACAATGAAATGCTTTTTTTGCCTAATTAGGGAAAATCATTTAGGATCATACTAACACTGGCAAGGCTACCATGAGAACAATACTTTCTGACACAGCTATATTTTATAACTCTTCCAAAGAGAACACAGAAGAGGCTTACAAATTAAGAGGTTTACAAATGATCTTACATTTTGGCCAAGTAAATCCTGAATATTCACTGGAAGGACTGATGCTGAAGCTGAAGCTCCAATGCTTTGGCCACCTGATGCAAAGAACTGACTCATNAGAGAACACAGAAGAGGCTTACAAATTAAGAGGTTTACAAATGATCTTACATTTTGGCCAAGTAAATCCTGAATATTCACTGGAAGGACTGATGCTGAAGCTGAAGCTCCAATGCTTTGGCCACCTGATGCAAAGAACTGACTCATTGGAAAAGACCCTGATGTTGGGCAAGATTGAAGGCAGGAAGAGAAGGGGATGACAGAGGATGAGATGGTTGGATGGCATCACCAACTCGATGGACATGAGTTTGAGCAAGGTCCAGGAGTTGGTGATGGACAGGGAAGCCTGGTGCGCTACAGTCCATGGGGGTCACAAAGAGTTGGACATGACTGAACGACTGAGAAACAGCTATCTAGAATTTGGTCTAAGGACATATTCAGAAACTTAAACACAGACTTATGTTATTTGAACTGTTTAAAACAGAGAAAGAAAAATACTGGATTCAACAATGGGAAGACTAAAAATACTATAATACATACAATAGAATACTTCAGAGATGTTAAGAAAATTCAGGAATATTCAGTGATCTAAAGAAGCCCTATGATACTGTTAAAGAAGTCATGATATGAGTCTGAATACACAATATGGTTTAACTATGTGAAAGTCCATGTAAAAAAGGCTCCGTAACCACGCCTCACAGAAATGTCAAGTGTTGTGATCTCCAAGTGGCAGGATTATGAGTCATTTTTATTTTCTGGGTGTGTTTCTTTAGTTTCTTCATGTCTATAAAATGAGCACATATTACTTATGCCATCAGACAAAATACTTATAGTAAAGAAACCACCGCGACAGCTGCACTGACTCCCCTCTCCTCCCCAGACACCTTCTAGTCCTGTTGTCACAGGAAGTGCACTTCCTTTTACATATATTTGTCCACCAGCCCTTCTTAACGCTCCAGCAACATCAAAGATCTAACCAGTCTTCAAATGCTGCTGGATTCTCGAACAGCTCCACCTCTTAGCAGGTGCTTTTTCCTCTGCCGAAAAGCCCTCTCCGCCCCCAGCAAAGGCCTCTTCAACCTGTAAGGGTTCCTTGAAGGACTCTCTTCAAACTCTTCCCCAGAGTCCCCAGGAGAAATGCTGCCTCCTGGTGTGGGTTCCGCACCTCTTGGCTCAGGGCAGCCCTGTGGAGGAAGCACATTAGCATCAGGCTGACCACGTGTCAACCTCCTCTCTGTGGCAGCCTGAGTGATGCCCTGGGACGTGGGTACATGCTACCTGGCAAAGGGGCTCTGCCGAAGTGATTGAATTAAGGGTCCTAACCTGAGATTATCGTGGATGGTCTGAAAGTGAAGTGAAAATGAGAGTCATTCAGTCAAGTCTAACTCTCTGCAAACCCATGAACTATACAGTCCATGGAATTCTCCAGGCCTGAATACTGGAGTAGGTAGCCTTTCCCTTCTCCAGCGGATCTTCCCAACCCAGGGATGGAACCCAGGTCACTGCAGGCAGATTCTTTACCAGCTGAGCCACAAGGGAAGCCCAATGTCTAGGGGATCAATATAATCACAAAGGTCTCATAAGAGGGAGGCAGGAGAGTCAAAGACAGGAAAAGGATTATGTGACCAAAGAGCCAGAGGTTGGAGGATGAACACTGAAGATGCAGTAAGAAGCTGGAAAGGCAAGGAAACAGATTTTCCCTGAAAACCCCAGAAGGAAAGGAGCCTGGCCAGCACCTTGATTTTAGAAGTCTAGCTCTGGAACTGTAGGGAAGTAAAGCCGTGCTCTTTCAAGCCAGTAAGTGTGTGGATTTGTTAGAGCAGCAACACGAAACTAATACACTCCTGACTACACTGAAAGCACCTCAGGGCAGGCTCAGGAGGGGGTGGGACCAGGGGACAGAGAGGCAGAGACAGGGACATGGAGGCAGGGACTACACCAACAGCACCTTGGGGTAGGCTCAGGAGGGGATGGGAGGGGGGTCAGGGAGGCAGAGGACGCACTGTGACAACACCTGAAGATAAATGAAACGTCGTCTACCTCAATGACAAAAAAAAAGCTAGAAAAATGAGAGGCAGGAGGAGAAAGAGAAGAAGGGGTTAACATTCACCACCACATTAACAGTTATTGCTAATTATACAGTCATTAACATTTTTTGAGAACGCATTCCCTTCCAGGCATTGTTGTAAGAACATTACCTTGTTCTGAGAATTCCTTTGTATGTGCGTGTGTGCTGTCCGACTCTTTGAGACCCCATGGACTGTAGCCCGCTAGGCTCCTCTGTCCGTGGGACTTTCCAGGCAAGAATACTGGAGTGGATTGCCATGCCCTCCTCCAGGGGATATTCCCAACCCAGGTATCAAACTTTTGTCTCTTCTGTCTCCTGCATTAGCAGGCGGGTTATTTACCACTAGGGCCACCTGGGAACCCCGAAAATTCCTTTAAGGAAGCACTATTATATTATCCCCATCTCATGGAGAAGGAAAACAAGAAATGAAGCAACTGGTGCAGGGAAGCCAGGATAAGAATGCAGGAATTCTCCTCCAGGGCCAGTGCTGGTAAATATTAAGAAGTAACAGTGGATACACTGAGAGACCTGCAGGAATTTACACGTTTGCATGAGCCACAAGGACTAAAAATAGTTTAAATAGGGCTGAACTTATTAAAGGACTATTCGCTATTCGATGTGCCAAGCTCGGGGCTGCTGTTTCTGCATGGTCTGATTCACACGTGCACAAACACCTGATGGCCAGATGCAGAAGGGGCATCTGAAGGCTGTGGAGACGCTGCCTGGGGTCTAGCTTTCCTAGCCTCCGACCCTTTCTCTCACTCCTGCCCTGTCTGTCCGCCATGTCCATCAGTCGAGAATACACTCTCCACACAAGGACCTGTGCTGACAGTGGTCAGACAAGTCCCAGGACCTGTAAGAAGCATTCTTATTCGTCAAGAAAACTGGTGGGAGGGAGGTGGGTGATCAGAGGCCGGAGGCAGCACTGACCCTCCAGGAGCAAATCGGTCATGGTTCCTAGACAGGAGGCAAGGCCAGTGGAGTAAACACAGCTTTGGAAAGTCTCTCATTCACGTTTTCAGTAAGACATGAAAGAAAAACACCTTCATCAAAGGGGAAAACTCAGCTTCAGGAAAGACTGCTTTCAGATGCTAAACATGGATGCCTGACAATCAGTCCACGAGTTGGAAGACCAACTAACGAAACTCACTCAGAATTCTGAGAAAAGGGGGATGAGATGAACACAAGTGTTTTAAAATTAAGAGATACGGAGGAAGATCAGAAAGACTCAACGTAGCTGTGGTGGTTAAAGCCAGATGGCAGAAGACAGCCAAGAAGAAGTTCACCCTGAGATATGAACAAGGTGAGCCGGCCTCAGGGATCACCAGCTACAAGGACCACTGGTGTGCCACCAGGTGCTGCAGACCCATGGCAAGAGCAGAGGTGGAGGTAGGTGCCCAGGAATGAACAGGCCCATCTGGGAGCTCCCTCATCTCCTCAGGGGCTCCAGGCAAGAGTGCAGCGCCCGCAGCAAAGGTGCCAGGCTGACCTGGAGGACAGGGTGGGGGCCACGAGATGGGGAAGGGGGGAGGCCCTGGGCCGGAACAAACCAACCCTGCTTCCTCACTGCCACCCCCATGGGTGGGTCCTCCACTCCAGCTGGTTCTCTCAGCCATCTGGGTGCAGACAGATCAATTCTGCCCTAACTACCTACTGGACTTAACCCAGGATCCACAGGTTAAGGACTCTGTCCTCAAGATCGCCCCCACTCCCAAGACACTATCACAAGTCCCAGGTTGTCACCTGTACTTCTGACCAACTGGGTATAAGCCCCGGTGGAGGGGGGGGTCCCCACAGCCCCACCCCAGCTCTGATAACTAACTTCTAAGGTGGCTCACACACTCAGCAGTTTCCTGCCAAGATCAGCAGTTTATTGTGGACGACACAACTCACTACAGTTGCATGGGAGAGACACACCCTCTAGCACCTTGAAGCCCCTGGAGACCCAGCAGCTCCACATCCCAGGGTGAGGAGTCTATGGAGGTTCTGAGAATCACTGGCTACTGGTAGTGAAACCCCCTCAAGCCCCTCCACCCCAGTGATCCCACTGGGACTGAGGGTCCCTCTGACTCCTAATTGTTTCCTTTGCCACCAGTCCAGCTCCAAAGTCACCATATCACTGTAAACTCCGGTGCAGTACAAACAGTTCATCACGAATAAGAAAAGACCCCCTCAACCTATCACTCAGAGATTCCAAGCATTTCAGGACCTCTGCACTTGAAACAGGGGCCAGCTGTCCATTTTTTACTCTCTTGGGACGTCACCAGGCCTATCACTCTGCAGGACAAGCAGTGACCTGGCCTCCCCAGCTGGCTGCAGGCACACATGTCCCAGAGGAACGGAGTGAGTCAGCCAGGCCCTGTGCGGGCAGGCCCTGTGGTCAGTGTGGAATCAACTCTCTGAAAGGGAGCTCTTTATGGAAGAAAGCACTGGGTGACCTTTGATCTGCTTTCAGGACAGAAGAGTGCTCCCTCAGGGCAGAACTTGTAAAGGAAATGAAAGACTGCTAGAGAACCCAGCAGTTTCCTGAGGTCATCCCTGGCCGAGGAAGGACACACCAAGGTCTGCCCCCGTCTCAATGCAGGACTTGTGTGAGGATGTCCCAGCTCCAGCTCCCTCGGGACTGCGGCTGTGACTGCATCACATCCCATGTGCTCCGTCACAGCGACCCACCCCAGAAACCTGTTCCCCACAAATCTCTGACTAGATCAAGGCCAGTTTCCTCAGGAAGCAACCAGAACAATCCATAACCTCATGAAATATGTGTAGTATATTCGTTTAATTATTTTACCTTAAAATAATCTTTCTTAGGGCGTCCCAGGTGGCTTAGTGGCAAAGAATCTGCCTGCCAATACAGGAGACACAAGAGATGCAGGTTCAATCCCAGGACTGGGAAGATCCCCTGAAGGAGGAAATGGCAACCCATTTCATTAAGATTATTGTATCTTAATCTTTATTTATCTTATAAGTCTATTTTTTTAAAATCAGAAATCAAAAACTCAACTGCCAAGAGATCCACACAGATTCAGCACTTCCACACAGATGAGATCAGCACACACACAGCTTGCACTCAGCTTTGTTCATCCCCTCTACATGGCAGGCTTCTCCACCTTGGATGTGATCCTGACCCGTCTGTCTGAGCGATGTCAGGCGCTATCCAGTGAGTTCAATCACCATGATTACTGAACCACCCCTTCTGTTTAGACGCCGGCACTGTGAGGACAGGACCCAGTGACGACTGTGACAGAATCAGATAGGGGTGTTGACTGAATGTCTACTGTCAACATTTGTGGGCCTAGACTAATTTTTCTAAATTTGGCTTCCAGGCATCGCTCCTGGTACATACACAATGGAGTGGGGCACCTTCACAGATAAAAGTGACCACACGGCTCTCAAGGATAACATAACCCACTCCATGCTACACAAACATCCCTAGAGTCTAAATAGAAACTTCTTTGGGAGTAATGGTCAAAGCTGACCACTTCACCTAAATATGAAATAAAACAGAAACCTCTAGGTCAGTCGGCAGTCTGCATTCTTTTCATGCCAGGGCAAAGGCTAGACTTGTATTTTACTTATTGTTTCCCAGAGTAGCTCATACACCCTTATTTGGAAGTTTTCCTCTCTGGCCTGCAATTGGGGATAAAAAAAAAGTACCCTAGAAACACAAAATGCAAGCTTTCCATGGAATCTTGCACTCTTAAAAGGTGGAAGGGGACATCATGGAGACAGTCCAGGCCATCATTTCACCAACCTGAAAATCCACCGAGGTCAAGCGAGGAGCAATGGACCTCCGGTGTCTGTCTCTGAATCCAGGGCATTGTCTCTCATCCTGACTGATGACTGAGAAAAGATGCAGTTTATTTCACTCGACCTGTGTGTAATCAACCTCTGGGAAGTCTCTCCCTGCATCTTGCCCACTCCTGTCTCATTTCTAAACCCTCAAATCTGACACAACAGCCTCAACGGGTAGAGGGGATTAGAATCCTCTCATAGAGGGACAACTCACATGACATCAGTGGTCCCCACAGACCCCATGTTTCATCTGCCCTTTCTCCTCCTCCATCTCACCTCGACCCCCAGAGCCCAGCCACCTAAACCTCTTCTCCCTCACCTCCTCCAAGGTTGGCCCTGCTCCGTCCTCTCAGTCCTGTCATGGAAAGAAGCCCAAATTTCTCTACTTCTCCGAAAGCCTGGCCATGGGAGGTGTTCAGCAGCCGGACCAAGAATCTCACCCCCAGGGAGAAGGGAACCTGCCCAGGCTGGAGGGGAAAGGTCCCCCTGGGGAGGTGACATCCCATCCCTGGGAAGGAGCTGGAGCCTGGGAGGATGAGGAGTGGGTTGAAGGTATTGCTTATCTTCCACATGGCGGCACTTTTGAGAGTTAGGTAACAGGAATAAACCAGCTGGTGACAGGAGTGAAAGGGGCGATGGCAGACAGATTTACAGTACAACCACAGTGGGGTGGCTGTGAATCCTTTAGAGGAGCACTCCAGGAACAGGGCAAGGACAAGAGGGAGGAGGGCCATGGGACACAGAAGACACACCTGACTCAGGAACGGCATGTGATGCACAGGGGCACCCTAATAGCTGGCTAAGATACCTGCTGGCTCTTCAGCCTCATGAGACGTTGTCATTAACAGGAAGAAATGTCCAGGGATGCTAATACACATAGCTATGCTCCAAACATCATACTCTTTCACTTTCAGAAGAAGCACCTCTGGTTTAGACACACCTGGCAGCTCTGGTTACTGGTTTCCAGGTGCATGGGCACAGATAAGCGGCAACAGGTTAAGTCGGGAGGGGGGGCGGTGTCTGTAATGTGAGCAGAATATGACCCCACAAAGACTGACCACAACCTTTGAGAAGCCCCAGAGCACCCCCCAGAGTCAAGGCTGGTGACAGACTTGACAAGGACAGTGAGATCTGAGTAAACAAAAATAGCAGGCTGGCCAGCTTTCAGGATGATTTTGTATCTGAAATGGTTAGTAAGACTCTGTATTACAGAATTTATTACAAGGAAGAGGTCATTTTAATATACTGCTGCTGCTGTTAAGTCGCTTCAGTCATGTCTGACTCTGTGCGACCCCATGGACAGCAGCCCACCAGGCTCCTCTGTCCACGGGATTCTCCAGGCAAGAATACTGGAGTGGGTTGCCATTGCCTTCTCCATTTTAATGTACAGATTACTTTAAAATGGAATCACTGTTATCCATTCATTTGCATTTTTTCTTTTTTTTAATCACCTACAATGACTGATTGAAAGTCCCCACCAAGGCATAAAGCACAAAAGCAGAAAGCCACAGAAGATTAGATGTCAGGGAAGTTGTGAGGGACACACACAAAGGCACACACTCCCCCCACACTGTTAACCTGCACAAAGACACCATTCTGCCACAGCTCTGGTCCAGCCTGCAAGCATGTCACTCCAAAAGCTGTGGCACACTATAATGTCCTCAGACTGAAATAAGAGCAGAAGAGACCAAAATATAACTATACACAGATAATTTTCCTAACAGTTCAATGCCCACATGGGCCCGTGAATAGGCTCTCTGTTTATCTGTTTATAAATCAGAAGAGAAGGTTAGACTGCTGATAATTTAACCTTTCAAGTTTTTTTGTTTTGTTTTTAACGTGGCTGCTGAGGCCAGAGAGAAAAGCAGGACCAATTAGAGGAGGGAGATGAATTCTCTGGCAGATAAAACAAAGGGGATTTTCAAGGGCTCTGGAAGTGGCTGGCACTGGATTCTTGCTGAATAGAGTTTCAGGTCAAAACTTACAACTTTACTTTCCAGGTTGATCACAACCCCTAATCTTAACGCTCATCTGTAATTAGGTTTAATTTGGAACAAGCAGCTGGAGATGAGGGAGGACAAAGAGTGAAGAAGAAAAGACTAGTTTTTCTAGAGAAACAGAGCAAGGGTTTTTAAATGAGCAGAAGCAGAAGGGCACTGGAAAGAAAGCTTTTATGACTAGATCAGACTTATGACCTGAGGGTGATCTGGTGACAGGCAGGGAAGCAGAGAGTGGGTGAGGGGTGATGACCCCAGCTCCTGCAGGGGTCCCCAGACCAAGATATCGGGGTTATCTCTCTAGTGGCCTGGAATGCGGGAAACTCTTTCTGTGAAACAAGCTTTTCTGAATTTCATAACATTAAATGATTGTTTTAATCTCAACTTTTAAATATTTGGCCAACCACATTAATTTTGAAATATCAAACCTACTGTCTCTCAAGAATTCAAAAATTCCCTAGTAATACAAGGGACAGCTGCCATCAAGGTCTTCGTAAGGACACATTGAAACCTTGGAAATTCTCCGTGTTTCAATGCTGCTTCTATGATACCACTATTCAGGCTGGACTCAGCTGGCTGGAGCCATATCTACACTTAGAGAAAGTAAAACAAGATTCAACAGACTAGAACTCATACGTAAAGCACATTCAGGTAACACACTCCCCACGTGAAAGCCCAGTCTCCTCTGCTCCCAAACTCTTCTCTGAATGAGAAAGTTATTTAAAAGTCTACCAAAGTCAAAGAATGTTAAAGGTAGTAGAAACTTTGCACACACGCCTCCTCTTTTTTGTTTTTACATACAAAGCAACAAGAGACCAAGAAAAACTATAACTGAAAGTTCACCTTTCGTGTTAAAAAATTATTTTCCAAAAGGAGGATTTAGAAAAACCTGACTGAAAATTCCATTATACAGTGAAACATTGCAAATCCATCACATCACTACGCCTAAAAAGAGAAATCATAATCTCGAGAGGGAGGCTGAAGAGGCATTTTACAAAATTCAGCAATTATTTCTGACTTAAAAAACCCAAAACATACGAAGGATAATTCCTCTGTGTAACAGGGTACATCCATCTCGTGATCTCATGCGTCCAGCTCTGCATGGGAAGCTCACAGCTCATCAAAGACGGCCTCACACACCCCATTTTCCCCAGGCTTCATCCACTGTGGTCATGTTGAGAATGTGACCTCTTAATAAACTAACTCTTGTTTCTGGTGATCACTTACAGCTACTGTTCTACACACATCTACAAACACACATGCATACATATATATGCATACTCACACATATAGGAATACACATATGTATTGCCAAGCTGGTTACTTCATTCTCACTAGTTCTAACAGTTTTTCAGTTGATCTTCTTAACTATTCTAACAGGAAGGAGAGTTATAGTCCCTACACATGCATGCCAAATCGCCTCAGTTACATCCAGCTCTTAGTGACTCCATGGACTATAGCCAGCCAGGCTCCCATGTCCTTGAGATTCTCCAGGCAAAAATACTGGAGTGGGTTGTCATTCCCTCCTCCAGGGGATCTTCCCAACCCAGGGATTGAACCCAGGTCTCTTATGTCTCATGCACTGGCAAGTGGGTTCTACCACTATTGCCACCTAGGAAGCCCACAGTCTATAAATAATGCTAATTTTGACTCCTTTTTAAAATAAACATTAAAAAAAAAATTTAACTGCCTTGGCTAGTCTATCTGAAAACAATGTCCTCTGAGGGCACCTGTTTTCTCCTGACCTCTGCAGGAATGTTTTTAGTTTCCTATTAAACGTGGTGTATGCGGCTTTCAGCCATTTTATTTATTATCTTTGAAAGAATCCATTCATTCCTATCAAATGTTTATGAGGTAGATGTTAAGTGTTATTAAATTCACTACTGACATATACTGTAAGATTAATTTCTTCTCTTTAAATGTACCAATGTAAATTTATATAATAATATTATTGCATTTTGGAATGAACCATTTTTTTTAATAACCAGTGAGTGTAATATTTTGAAAAGGCCTCACCAGAGTAAATGTGGCTTATCTTTCAGTCAGGACGTGTACTGCCACACTGTCCTCTGGCTTTCTTTCCCCTCTGTCTTTGAAAGTCTTTGGTATTCTGAATAGTGTTAATAGTATTAGCTCTGCGTCTGTTAAAATAAACTGCAAAGTCCTCTATCTTTTGTCTTCTGGAGTGTTTTTCAAGTTTCTATTATTTGCGTATCATCTTTATAATTTTTGGAGAAGGAAATGGCAACCGACTCCAGTATTCTTGCCTGGACAAGAGGACCTTCACAAAGAGTCGGACATGACTGGGTGACTAACACTTTACAAATTTGGCTATATTTGCATTTACCTGTCCTATTACCTGGGGCTTCTCTGGGAGCTCAGCAGTAAAGTACCCACCTGCCAATGCAGGAGACCTGGGTTTGATCCCTGAATCAGGAAGATCCTCTGGAGAGGGAACTGGCAACCCACTCCAGTATTCTTGCCTGGGAAATCCCACAGACAGAGAAGCCTGGCGGGCTACAGTCCATGGGGTCACAGAATCAGACATGACTGAGCAACTGAGCACGCACGTCCTATTACACCTTTAACATTTTTGTGCATAAACTAAATGTTGACTCATTTTTTTTAAAACCTAATCTTGACCTAAGCAACACAGATTCAATTAACTACTTACAACTTTTCTAACACAGCTTAATTACTAAAGTAAGAACCAGCCATCAGTATATACCTTAAACCATTATGTGCACCCTCTGTAATACAATAATAATCTTTGGTAAACGATGCATTTGACAACTTTAAATAGCACAGAAATCTATTTTTCTGATCTTTGAAAAACTCTGCATATAACACCATCCGAGTTCAGGATTCTTTCTAAGGTTTTTTCCTTAAGTCACTTTGTGATGTCTTCCAATATTCTGCCCAAGTGTTTCACTACTTCGTGAATTTAGCAGTTTCTTTCTCCTAGGAAATTTCATCAAAAATTTTTATTTGTATTCTATTTTTTTAAATCGCCACATCTCTGATTACATACATTCCTGTATTGCTTATTTGGAATATTTGTGGGTTTTTTTTTCCTCTGAGTTTAACCTCAGCTTTATCTAGTTCCTTGTTTTAGCAAAGGGTCTATTCTTATGTTTCAATTCTAGTGAGTTTTTTTTTCTTTTTTTGTTCTTTCATATATTCATTTAACAAATACTGAGTGTGAACCATGTGCCAGGTCACGGGCCAGGTGAGGAGGGTAGAAGCGAGGAAACAGATGCTGTCAAAATTGACTTCATTAATTTCCGCCCCTCCCTGGTGGTACAACGGACAAGAATCCACCTGCCAGTACAGGGCACAAGGGTTTGATCCCTGGTCTGGGAAGATCTCACAGGCCAAGGAGCAACTAAGCCCGTGAAACATGACTACTAAGCCCATGCACCACAACTACTGAAGCCCTGGAGGCCATAGCCTGTGCTCCACCAGGAGAGGCCACCGCAACGAGAAGCCCGAGCACCGCAACAAAGAGCAGCCCCCACTCTCCACAACTAGAGAAAGTCTGCACATAGCAACAGAGACCCAGCGCAGCCAAAACTAATTATATATATACATAAAATTCCCTCCTGTTTTCCCTAATTTCTTTTGTCCTTTATTTTCTAATTTTCTATGTCTAGTACTTACTGCATTTATGATAAAAGCTTTTAGAGAACTAAACTGGCTCGCTATTTGTAACTATATAAAGTATTTCACTATTATTTTTCTAAATGATCCATAATCACTGTTTTCAGATCCTATTTGGGTCAAAATTTCTGAACAGCTTTCTTTACATGTAATTGATGGATAACATTATACTTGTTTCAGGTTTACAACGTAACAATGTACGGATATTTGTATACACCGTAAAGTGATCACCACAATAAGCATGGTTACCATCGGTCACAGTGCAGTTATAAAATGATTCACCCCCAGCCACTTTCAAACATGCAATACAGTACAGTTAGCTACAGCCACACCATGCTGTATCAAGATAGATTAACTGTTTAAAATTTCAATTTCTACTCCTACAGTTTTACTGCACTGTGACACAGAGACCAGTAAAATTTCCCTTAAGAGACTGTAATAAGGTTTTCTTTCTGGTCTAGAAGAGATCAATGTTTTAACCATTTCACAAACGACCTAGAAAAACAGTAAGACACACACTGGTCTCTCATTTCACATTTGAGTGTTTTCAGGCAGTTTTAATAGCTTTCGTATTTAACTATTTCCACAGTTTGTCTAGTTAGTGTACTCATTTTGTAACTGCTACTTTTTCTTCTTGAATTGTATTCTTATCAATACTGAAGGTCCTGTCTGATTTAAGGTGCTTTGTGGTGTGTATCTTTAACTGATACGATTGTTTCAGTAGTCAAAGGCATGAGACAGATAGCCACAATTAAATCACATTTTCTTCACTATCAAGACAGATACTGCTTTATGACACAGAAAGTTTAAGAAAAGCAGGCAGTGTTCTATCAAGTCAAAGGTCTTCTGAGTCAGACAGGAAGATGGTTACGTATTTTAAGTGGCAAAGAAGTACAAACCCTCAAGTGATATGGCTGTTAGAACGAGGTCTCAGACACCTATCAGGAGCTCCAAGATCAAATGTAGTTTGAATTTAAGGGACATGGGCATCATGACCACTTTCTTCTTCAAGTTCTGCAGTCGGTGTCACAGAGAGATTACCAGGATTTTGAACCTAGAAATTCTCTGCCCAGGAAAACTGTCAGTAAGGCTGAAGGCAAAAGAGAGAAATCGTCAGATCAAGGGTGAGACACAGCATCACGCAGGGATGATCTTTGTATGGGTGCAAACCCAGCTGCTCCAGACTGTGCCCTAATCGCAGCAAAAGGAACTCAGCTGGTATGGTGTCGGGTAAGAATCCTGTTCCTGCCAGAAATCTCTGTTGGTTAAAAAACCTCATCAAACTGAGAAGGCAATCTCAAAATTATACGGGATAAAATTCCAACACCAGTTATTATTTGGAATAAAGCATGTAAGTAAACATCTTTTAATTTGAGAAAGGTTTAGAATCAAGTAGAAAAGTAGTTTAAATAAGTAGCAACAGTATTATAAATTAAGAAATACCTGTATTTTGGAGTTATTTTAATGTTTAAGAGAATTGAATTTTCCAAGAGTTATAGAGCAGCCTCATGATTCTAATTTAAAGTGTGTAATTGACAGTGTGCATTTACACACACAAGAGAGAATGTGTGAATGTTTGGGGATGTATATAAGGACTTAAAAATCACTGTATTTTTAAGAATAATTACACATGAGCACAACACAAAGACTTATAAGAACTGGACTTGATGTTGAACTTGAAAGCTTTCTTTAGAACTAAACTTTTATTATTGACAACTTTAACCAACTTAATTTTAAAAATCAAACTACCATCTGAATATGCTTTTATGCAACTTATATATTTTGTTTTCTGTGTTAATCCAGAGGAGGAGGCTCTTTTTCTAAATGAGTTTAACCTGTTTATTATAGTAACAGATATATCTAATATTCTCACCTTTTTTTATTGTGTGTTATCACTGATCTTTAACATATACTTTTTTTTTTTTAATCCTAAAAGGCTGCATTTTCCAAGTATGTCTCTCAGGACATTAGTTTCACTCTAAAATTCTTCTATGGAACAAAATACATCTGAGAAAAATACATGCTATATTCTCCTCTTTGTGAATGCCGTCAAAACTCTGATAAATCCCTGAAATTTAAAACTAAGGACAAGAGAGCCCATTAACTAATTTGCTCAAGCCCACCAACCAACTCCATTTCCCTTCCCCTTAACTCAAAACTCTGAACTGCTATGAGTAAGATAAAACAAAGCACAAAAAGATATTTTGGAAATAGAAAATACAATTGATGAAAATTTCAAAGTCAGTAAGAAAAGCTGGAAGAAAAAGGTGAGCATGGAGATGACAGAATATATAGAACTTCAGCGCCAGACAGAATCACAGGAAATACTCCAGTCAGAGAAAAGGGAACGTACGAAATGAGAAATAGGCTTCAAGAAGCAGGGAGCTCACCTGAGAGTAAAGCCAGACCAGAAGGCAACCAAGTCTGAACGGGAAACGTTAAGTCAGAAGGACAGGAATAGTCATGACTAAAGCTTACCGGGCACTTTCTGTGATGTGTGAGCCTATTCTAATCCATCATGTGCTTCAATTAACGACTGCGACAACCTTATGAGGCAGGCTGTACTACTGTCCTCTTTCCTGGAGCTTAACTCATGTGCCCAAAGCCTCAGAGCTGCTAAGGGACAAAACTGGGAAAGTGAACACAGTGTGGCTCCAGAGCCAAAACTCTTAACCACCATGCCCTCTGTCTTTAAGAAGAAAATGAATTCTCTACAACAATCTGTAGACTTGGGAAGCTGGATTAGAGGGTAAAAGCAGGTTAAGATCATTTTAGGAGTAAAAAACTATAGTGACTGTGTGCTCAGTCAGTCGTGTCTGACTCTATTCGACCCCATGGACTATAGCCTGCCAGTCTCCTCTGTCCATGGCATTTTCCAGGTAAGAATACTGAAGTGAGTTGCCATTTCCTTCTCCATAGGATTTTCCCAACCCAGGGATCAAACCCATGTCTCTTGCGTCTCCTGCACTGGCAGATGGATTCTTCACCACTGTACCACCTTACTCCTTCTAGATTTCTTTTAAATTTTTTTTTTTCTTTGTCACACCACATAGCATGTGGGATCTTAATTCCCTGACCAGGGATCAAATCTGAGTCCCCTGCACTGGAAGAGTAGACTCTTAATTAACCACTGGCCCACCTGGGAAATCCCTCTTTTTTTCTTTTAAAGTAATATTGCCTGTCACAGATTATAAATTAAATTATGTAAGCCTGCATTTCCTTCTCTTCTGCCTCTAGATGCAGTACCTGATTTTCCAGTACATGATAAATATTCGAGCCTAGTATTTTAAATGCTGATTGGTTTTCAACTTTTAGAATCAACCTACAAACATGCAGAGATTTAATGATACTAATTAGGAGACAGAATGTTCTTGCCATGTAAAAGGTTGACAGTAGACTGGGAAGAGGGCATGGAGTCTGTAGGGGAAATGGCAGAAGAAATGTAGAGATAGCATATCCTTCTTAACTGAGCCAAGGACACCATTTAAAGCTGGTTAGTCAAGAAATCCAAGTGATAAATAATAAAAGATTTCCTTAGTATTTTTGTTTTTTGAATGAAAATTTCATATAGCAAAGTTTTACAGTCAACAACTAGACACCCACAACTATACCCCACCATTAACACTTTACTAACAATAAATTCAGGAAATTTTAGTATGGCTTGCAGGGAACAGAGGAAGAGAGAAATACAGTCCTAAAAACACACTGAATTTCTCACTCTACACAACCTTCAAAACTAATAAATCAAGAAATAGTACCGACATACAAAATTATGTAGAATTATAGAGATAACCACCATTTCCTTAAAATGCATTAAAAATAAGAGGGACTCACAAATGGACAGCGGGATGAACAGGATAAAGCAAGAGAAACAAAATGTTAACTGTAGATTCTGCGGTGGGTCTATGGGTGCTAGCTATACATACCTTTCAATTTTTCTCCTAAGAAAATATTGACACAGATGTGGTTGAGAGTGGACCTCACATCCGTGCTGGCCTCTTCATGGCACTGGCTGAGCCTCCTTCCAGCCACTCCACACTGGGTGGAGCTGGGTGCCAGAGCCTGGTGTGGGTGGGGAGGGGGAATGCCATAGAGATGACGGGCATTTGGTCCAGGCCCAGCCCCTCCAGCCCCCACAGGACCCTCATGTCCTCTCCCCTCTCCTGACTGCCATCATAGTCAGCAGAAACCGGGAGCTGTATCCTGAAGACATGTTCACCAGCTTGAGTCTCTAACAACCATATGACTCTCAGAGGCGCCCACCTCACCCTGGATCGGGGCGTGAGGGGAAATCAACTTTTAATGTTTAAGAGGCTATTCTGGGATTTGTCTTTAACCACAGTTAGCACTAACTATAACCAACAGGGAGTGGAATCTGAGGGAGTGGGGGTTCAAGCTTTGACTTTTGTTTCCTATCACTGGTACCCACTGTTTAAAAACACACACAGATTTAAAGCAAAGAGTAAGAAGCTGTCAGCTCATGGTGACACTGTGAAAAGCCTTCTAAGATTTTAACTCTAAGTAGAAAATATGGTTTCTTTAGCATACTGGGCACCTATGTGTGAATATAAAATGGCACCATTCCTCTGGAGCGATAAAATCCCACCCTGGCCCACTCTTGATTCCCAGCTGCCTTTGAGCCATGTACAACCTGCCTGACTATACCCAGCAGCCCTCTCTGATCTGCAGGCACTGAAAACCTGGTTTGGAAACTGAAGGACTGTTAACTGAGACCTTTGAGGAAGTAAGGGATGTGGTCCCTTACAGGGGACAGGTTCAGATTCCATCTGCCCTTATTCACGCAGACTCTCATGTCTTCTGCTTGATTCATTTCTCTTGTCCGTCACATAATGCCAGTCAGTCACAATGACTCAACTCCAAGGACTGCATCCCTACACAAGAGAATTCTTGCTACCATGGCAGACAGTTTCAAGGCTGGGAAGGTAGCCGCAGCTGAGAACCTGTCTTCTGCCTCAGGTCTGCCTGCAGAGGGTTATGAGGTGGAATGAGGGGTGGAGATGGGGATTCTGCTTCATTTACCCTCTAACGGCCCCTCCCTGTTGGAGCAACTGAGGTCTCAAGGGGGTCAGCCAGGATCTCCGTCCGAGAAAGACTGTGGCTTCAGCTGCAAGGACAGGTACAAACTGACACTCCAGCAGCCAGTACCACTGGGACAGCCTGGCTTTCGAGCTGCAGGCACATTTCTCGAGGAAGCCTCAGCAAGGCCTGATCCAGCGAGAGGACGAGGGCCTGGCTCTCACTGCCTGAGCAGGTCTCCTCTACTGGGCAGTCTTCTCAGGGGCTCCCTGGCAGCTGGACAGGACCTGGTCAGATTTGCAGGTTCTCTGACCAAAATTGCTGCTGCCTTTTCCTTTTCTGGGTGCTGGTCCAATGGCTCTCCTGGCCTGATTCAGGTTCCCACCCCTTCTTTCTCAGGCGTTTTACCCTCTAATAACCCTCTTTCATTCCCGATTCTGTTTAAGGGTCTGCGCCTCAGAGGACAAAGCTGACACAGGACTGATGTAGAAATCAGGTGTGGGTGTTGTTGTGCCTGTCTCCTCCTCACCTCCACCGCTTACCTTTGGGCCCCCTGCTCTGAGGACCCTCGAAGCACTTGCTCTGAGTCTAGTCCAATGCACACCTGCCAGTGGGAGGCCCTGCCCTCCCAGCCTCATGCAAGGTGGTAAAGCAGATTGAGGATGTGTTAATCTTTAACAAAACTCTCATTTCCGGGATCTCATTGGTGCATTCTATAGCATTTCATCACAGCACAGAGATCACTTAAAGTTATATGCACATTTTCAGCTGACAATAGTCTAGCAAGACAGTCTTTCCTAAGACTTTCTAACTGGGTATCTTTACTTGCAGCGAATCAAACTTGAGTTCCTATACTAAAATTGTACACACTCAGAAAAGTCCAATAAAATAAGTCACCGCCATAAAAATGTCTTTTTCATCCACTATTCATTAGATCGCCTTGAAAAGCAAGGTCACTTAGAAACTGGAACACAAGCACCCAAATAACGCTTAAAAACTAACAAGGGGCACAGTCTCTTCATAGTTTTGACACCAAGGAAATAATACACAAGGGCAAGTGGATATTAATGAGATGTGTTTAAAATATTACATATTCTTTTCTTGTTTAGTCATGTCAGACTCTTTGCGACCCCATGGACTATAGCCCACCAGGTTCCTCTGTCCATGGAATTTCCCAGGCAAGAATATTGGAATGGGTTGCCATTTCTTCCTCCAGGGGATCTTCCAAACCCAGGGATTAAACCTGAGTTTCCTGCACTGGAAGGTGGATTCTTTACTGCTGAGCCACCAGGGAAGCCCTTATCTAATAGCTTATCGCAGGGCTGGTTATGACACAGGCAAACATGCGTTAATTTGCAAATATTGGCTATTTTGCCCAAAGAAGGCAGGATGAGTGCTGTGCAGTTTAGAAACTTACCCTTCATAATCAATGCAGCAACCCCATGTCTATAGTTTTTCCTCCATGGTCTCCACTTGTGGCCAAGTTTCCCATCCTGATTGTACCAGTCCAATGTACCAGAGCCGCCTCCTCCCAGCCTCAAGGACACTGCCTGCCCCTGCCTGGCCTCCCTGCCAGGTGAGTGGAGACCAGTGAACTGAGGCTAAGAGACCCAGGTCTTAATGATAGCCCTGCCTGGGATTTGGGGACAAGTAACCTGGACAAGCCGGGGCAATTTCTTCATTCAAATTCAAATTTAAAAATCACCCCCTGGAAAAGAGTTTCGAGCTCTGACTCTGTCCCAGATTCACAGACCGGTCAACTGCCAGCTCCGGACTCCAGCACGAGATGGACCATCTCCTTCGCCGGCCAGCACGCACTTGGGGACGTTGAAGTAAACCGTTTGCGTGTGACAGGGCAGAAACATCCTATTCGTCCGCAAACACGACCCCCGTGGCCAGCAGCGTCTAGGTCTGCGGGAGGCCAGGCTGACCCTCAGGGCTGAGGACGAAGCCAGCCGTCTCTGAGCAGTGCCCCTGTGAGGACTGGAAGCATGGGTCCTGGAATCGGCCCCCGCTATTCTGAGTGAGCAACAGTCACCGTCCGGCCCCCCGTCTGAGGGTGAGTAACAGACCTCCTGATCTCTCGCATCGTCCACTGGGATCTGGAAAGTGTGTCCTGGGCCCACACGTCCGAACGGGGCGCCCCCGGCCCCCTCCCCCCGGTCCCCTCCCCCCGGTCCCCCTCCGCCCGTCCGGCCGCCAGGTGAGCCTGCGGAGCTCGCTGGTCGCGGCGTAGGCACAGGTGAGCCTGCCACCCCCGCCGCGCATTCCAGAGGCAGGACTCACGACTGGGAACTTCGCCTTCGCGCCCCCCGGCGCCCGCGGGCAGCGCGGCCCGGCCCAGGGCGGTGGGGGAAGGGCTATCGGCCGCGAGGGGGCGCGGCGACCCCCGGCACGCCGCACAGACCTGCTTCGGGATCCTCGGGCCGCCCCGAGTGGTTGCCCATGGCTCGGCCGCCTCGGGCAGCGGCCGACCGGCCGCTCGCGCCGGCTCGGGCTGACGAAGCGGCTGCGTCTGGCGGGTCCGCTCCAGTCAAAGAAAGGGCCGTCGCTTCAGTCCCCACGGCCGCCGGCCGCTCCGCGCTCGCTCATCTGCATGCGGCCCGCCCACCTCGACTCCCGCTACCCGCGCACCCGCACGCCCCGCCCACCTCATCTGCATACCGCCCCTCCCCCGGCAGGCCGTCCGCCTCGACTCGGGCTGCCCCGCCCCTTATCTGCATATCTCTCTGGGGTTCCCAGAGTCTTCCTCCCCGGTAGGGGAGGGACACGCCTGCGGCCCGACTTCCGGCCTCTAGGGGCGGCCGCTGGGAACTGCAGCTGGACGCTGCAGTCTGGAAAAACCCCACTGCGGAGGCCGGGGCCAGGTGTCACGAGGAAAGCACAGTCCTGCGCGTGAGATATCAGACCATCGGGAAAAACCTGGGGTTGCATACGATAGGCGCTTCCTAAGTATTTCTGGATAAGTTTTGAGTTAACTTTTGGGATAAATGAATAGACCAACAAGCAAGTTTTGAGGCGGTGGTGAGGAAGACGCTTTAACAACATTCTCCACGATGACTGCTGCCACTAAAAATAAAAATGCATGCCAGTCACGAGCAGGATCTGCTCTCTGAAATGACTGAATTACAGAAATCACCCTAAACGACTTTCCACCCTGAACGACTGTTATAGTCAGCCTTTCAGTGAAAACGCTTCAGTTCAGTTCAGTTCAGTCACTCAGTCCTGTCAGACTCTTTGCGACTCCATAAACTGCAGCAAGCCAGGCCTCCCTGTCCATCACCAACTCCTGGAGTTCACTCAAACTCATGTCCATCGAGTCGGTGATGCCATCCAGCTATCTCATCCTCTGTTGTCCCCTTCTCCTCCTGCTCCCAATTCCTCCCAGCATCAGAGTCTTTTCCAATGAGTCACCTCTTCACATCAGGTGGCCGAAGTATTGGAGTTTCAGCTTTAGCATCATTCCTTCCAAAGAACACCCAAGACTGATCTTTAGAATGGACTGGTTGGATCTCCTTACAGTCCCAAGGGACTCTCAAGCATCTCCTCCAACACCACAGTTCAAAAGTATCAATTCTTCAGTGCTCAGCTTTCTTCACAGTCCAACTCTCACATCCATACATGACCACAGGAAAAACCATAGCCTTGACTAGATGGACCTTTGTTGGCAAAGTAATGTCTCTGCTTCTTAATATGCTATCTAGGTTGGTCATAACTTTCCTTCCAAGGAGTAAGCGTCTTTTAATTTCATGGCTGCAATCATCATCTGCAGTGATTTTGGAGCCCCCAAAAAATAGTCTGATACTGTTTCCACTGTTTCTCATTCTATTTGCCATGAAGTGATGGGCCCAGATGCCATGACCTTCATTTTCTGAATGTTGAGCTTTAAGCCAATTTTTTCACTCTCCTCTTTCACTTTCATCAAGAGGCTTTTTAGTTCCTCTTCACTTTCTGCCATAAGGGTGGTGTCATCTGCATATCTGA
>SJYG01000001.1:6106168-6126570 GCA_006410535.1 Litocranius walleri | reverse complement strand
TGATGCTTTCTAAGGCCCACTTGACTTCACATTCCAGGATGTCTGGCTCTAGGTGAGTAATCACACTATCGTGATTATCTTGGTCATGAAGATCTTTCTTGTACAGATCTTTTGTGTTTTCTTGCCACCTCTTCTTAATATCTTCTGCTTCTGTTAGGTCATACCATTTCTGTCCTTTATGGAACCCATCTTTGCATGAAGTTTTCCCTCGGTATCTCTAATCTTCTTGAAGAAATCTCTAGTCTTTTCCATTCTGTTGTTTTCCTCTATTTCTTTGCATTGATTGCTGACGAAGGCTTTCTTATCTCTCCTTGCTATTCTTTGGAACTCTGCATTCAGATGCTTGTATCTTTCCTTTTCTCCTTTGCTTTTCGCTTCTCTTCTTTTCACAGCTATTTGTAAGGCCTTCCCAGACAGCCATTTTGCTTTTTTGCATTTTTTTCCCATGAAGCAGAAGATATTAAGAAGAGGTGGCAAGAATACACAGAAAAACTGTACAAAAAAGATCTTCACGACCAAGATAATCACAATGGTGTGATCACTCACCTCGAGCCAGACATCCTGGAATGTGAAGTCAAGTGGGCCTTAGAAAGCATCACTACAAACAAAGCTAGTGGAGATGATGGAATTCCAGTTGAGCTATTTCAAATCCTGAAGGATGATGCTGTGAAAGTGCTGCATTCAATATGCCAGCAAATTTGGAAAACTCAACAGTGGCCACAGGACTGGAAAAGGTCGAACTTGCTAATTCTTGTAGTGAAAATACATAATAGGAAAAAAATCATAAGCAGGATGGCGGTTTCCAGCTCTTGTGTCCCCTGAAGACTGGTTCACCTCAGCTCTCGTTCGGCGTTTCAGGCCGCCCTGGGCACTTGGGTGCTCACCGTGTTTATTCCCTCCACTTCCTGGACAGCACACTTAGCTTCCTGCCTCCTCTGGCGTCCTCCTCTCCATCCCCTTCCTTCCTTTCTCCTCATCCCCTGGCCTCTGGACACTGTGTACCCTCATGGCTGGTCACCTCCATCCAATTTGCTCAGGGCCTCTAACTTGGCCTTTGCAGCCAAGCTGTGACTTTTAAGTCCTGCCTTCTGACCTCTGGATTCATCTACCCAACTACTGTCTCGATGCCTCTAACTTGGGTTCCTCAGTTTAATGGGAACAAAACCCAATTCGAGGCTTTTTACCAGCAGTATCTCACACAGTCTCCCTCCTCTCGGTAAACAGGATGTGTCAGGATGTGTGTGGTCAATGCCACCATCTCTCGGCACTGCTCACCTCTTCCACTGCTGTTACCCGGTCCAGCGCATAGTCACCTCCACCAGTATCTCTGCCACCACCTCTGATCCAGCCTCCCTTCTTCTGCCCCTGCTCTTTTCGGCCTGACCTTCACATGACAGAGCACCGCTTCTAAGACCCAGGTCAAGTCCCCCGACTTAAATGCTCCTTCTGTCTCTCAGAGGAAAAGCCTAGCCCTCAGCATGGCCTCCAAGGCTCTGAATTCCCTCCACTGTGGACTTGCCCTCGCCCCCCTCACCGGTCTTGCTGCAGCACCTCCTCGCTGTTCCCCAGATCAGCCAAGGTGTTCCCACTCCAGGGCTTTTGCACTCACTGTTCCCTCTGACCTAAATGCTTTCCCCACATTCCAACATTACACAGGCCTCTTATTTCCTAGATCTCTGGTCAAATACCTTTTGTTCGCTTAAGAGGGGTTTCTCTTGTCTTATCACACGAAAGAGTAAATCAGACCCTCAACACACACACTTCCTGGTTTTGTGGACCTTATGACATTTTCCACTGTTTAGTGGACTTATTTACTTGTCTCTCCAGCAGAGTGCCAACATCACGAGAGCAGCGAATGAATGGATGAGTGAGGTTATAGGCTTTGCTAAGTCGCTTCAGTCATGTCTGACTCTTTCAACCCCATGGACTATAGCTCGCTTAGGCTCCTCTGCCCATGGGATTTCCTACATAAGAATACTGGAGTGGGGTGCCATTTCCTTCTCCAGGGGATCTTCCCAACCCAGGGATCAAGCCCACTGCTCTTATATCTCCTGCGCTGGCAGGTTTCTTTACCACTTGAGCTGTCTGAGGCTCTCCTCTACTGGTAGCATAAAGTCCCCAGTTCTCCTGCATGGTATCATCTTGCACCCTCCCACCGTGTTACTCCGGCCTCAAAACTACTTTCAAAAGTATACCATCCCTTGGGACTTACCTGGTGCTCCAGTAGCTGAGACTCCTCGTTCCCAATGCAGGGGGCCTGGGCTCAGTCCCCAGGGAACTAGATCCCACATGCCGCAACTAGAGATCCCTCATTCTGCAACTAAGACCGGGGTAGCCATATAAATAAATATTAAAAATAAAATAATAGTACAGTCTTCCCGTACCTCCCAGCAACATTAAGCCAGCTGTGGTGCCCTGCACACACCCTCCTGTCTCAGCCCCTATGCTTTCCTATCTGCTCTCTTCACTCTGGTTTAACTCTGCTGTAACCTAGGTACCTGGAAAATGGGGGTTTTCTGCTCTAAATTCGCGGTCCAGCATCAAATACTCCCTTTAGGTGCTGCTCTCCTTGAAAATGCTTGTGTTTTTCCACAGAACCATGTTACTTAAACTATTCTTTATACACTGTGAACTCCACGAGTGGCAAGGATGCTGTCTTACTCCTTTTTGCATCTGTATCTAATAAATACTGAAGTAAATAACGTATTTACTTACTCTATAATATGCCACTAATTTCTCAAACAAAATAGTTCTGTTATGGTCACTTAGCTTCTGACGGATTCTTTGCTCTCCATGGAAATACTATGTCATTGAAATGAAAAGAGTAAACATAAAGACATCAAGTCTGCCCAAATAGTTAAAATATATAATTTTATCAAAATTCAAATGAATCATGAATTTGATGTGTTTATTCCAAGACTCAACTGAAGGAATAAAGTATCAGAAAGCCTAAGAAAGTTTGCAAGAGGAAGAATAAAGAGGAGAGGATTTGCCTTATTAGAAATAAAAACATGCAGGCTTCTCTGGTAGTCCAGTGATTGCGAGTCCACCTGCCAATGCAGGGGACACAGGTTCAATCCCTGGTCAGGGAATATTCCACATGCCATGGAGCAATGAAGCCCATGCGCCACCACTACTAAAGCCCACTCACCGAGAGCTTGTGCTCTGCAACGAGAGAAGCCACTGCAATGAGAAGCCCAAGCATCACAACAAACAGTGACCCCTGCTCACGGCAACTAGAGAAAGTCTTTGCAGCAACGGAGACCCAGCGCAGCCAAAAATAAATACTTAAAAAAAAAAAAAGAAAGAAAAATATTCCATAAATTTACATCAGAAAAATAGTGTGGTTACAACAGAATGGAAATTCCCAAAAGAATTAAACATTAAGTAGCACTTCAAATTAAGTGGCAGCCATATCTCCCTCTCTATGCCCCAAATAAATTCCAATTCAATATAAATTTAAGTGTAAAATATGAAAATATAAAAGTTCTGGAAGTAAACATGGATGAATATTTTATAAAATTAAAGGGGGGAAAGTCTTCTTTATTGTCCGAACTTTCACTGTAAACATTTTCAGATTCATAGAAAAGTTCAGCCAGAACATACTACAGTGATCACTAAATGGATTACTACAGTGAACACCTTCAATATCCATCACCTTGTTTACAAACTAGAAACATTTTACCACATTTGCCTCTATCTTGAACCCTCTCCGTTTTCTTCTTCATTGATTCATTTGAAGTATGTTGCAGACAACATGACATTGTTACATTTCCCCTCCAGCTAGTTCCAGCACAATCTCCTGAACTCTCCTACCATACCTCGCTCAAACCTACGAAAAACAGTACTTTCAAAATAGTGTATAGTACGCAGTCCATGGGCTTCCCTGGTGGCTCAGTAGTAAAGAATCCGCCTGCCAACTCTGGTTTGATCCCAAATAAACAACATAGTCCATATTAAAATTTCCTGAATTGTCTCCAAAAAAAAAAAACCCTGGAATTATGTATTTTCTATTTTATCTCTATTTGAAATGGTTATTTAAGGAAGACCGGAGCGGGGGGTGGGGGGAAGCTTTTAGGAATCTTCATTGAATATAAGGACCCCTTCTGTTTGTAACAGCAAAAAGTTGGGAAAAACCTTCAGTGTTTAACATGGAAAGAGAAAAGTCGCTCAGTCTGGTCTTCCCGACCCAGAGATCAGAACCCGGGTCTCCTGCATTGCAGGCAGATTCTTTACCGTCTGAGGCACCAAGGAAGTCCTACACTGGGGCTAATAAATGATGGTTAAATAAATGATGACACAACCATACAATGGTGCCTATGCAGCCCCTGAGCAATGTGTCAGACATGCTACCCTAGAAAGCAGAATGGTACATATATCAAGGACATAAATCTTATTTTTTGTTTATAAACAAACAAAAAACAACTGGACACAAACACACAGATGGCAAGTTATACCTCAAGGTTCTGATGAAGAATGAATGGCTCTCTTTGAATGCAGTGAGTGAGATTCTATGTCCTTTATGTTCTTTTTTATTATTATTATTTTTGCTTCTCCATATGTTTTTTATTTGGCTGTAGTACACATTGTACTGCTTTTGCTTTTGTAATTTAAAAAATTCACTTTGAAAAAAATCACATATATTCTCTAAATAATGTCAGGTAAAATTGTGTATATTACCAGAAGATTCTTCAGTTTCTAGGAGGATCTTTTAAATATTAACCCAATACATGTACAATTGTTGAACATTTATCCCTTCCTTCTCCATGATGCCATTAAGGACTGAGTTTACTCTGAAGGTGGTGCTAGAAGACAGGCTGAAATTCTTACTAAACACCAACGAGCCCACTGTTTTTTAATAACAAGAGCTACTTTAATTTTAAATATTATTAAAATTTTTAATATATACAAAAAATAGAAAGCAAAGATCCTCTATCAACCCAGTTTCAACACATCAATTCATAGTCAAACTTGTTTCAAATACCATCATCCATTTTCCCCCCATTCCCAAGTAATGTGAAGCAATCCCAGACATCCTATTTCATTAGCAAATGTTTCAATTTGTGTTCCAAAGATAAGGATGCTTTAGAAAAACAAAATAAAACCACAGTTCCATTATCCCAAATGAAAAAAAAATGACAATAATCTCTTAGCAAATACCTAATCAAACTTCAAACTTCTGCTTGTACCAAGATTTTAAAAAATCTTGATCCATACCACAACACATGTATTAGTATGGTGAAAATCCCAAACACCGACAACACCAAATGCTGGCAATGATAAAGAGCAACAGAAACTCTCATTCATTGTTTGTGAAGATGCAAAATGGTGCAGCTCCTTGGGAAGACAACCTGGCAGTTTGTTACAAAATTAAACAAATCCACACCACATAACATCCATCAGCTCCTTGATATTTATCCAAATGCAAGGTGGTGAATAGATAAATGGATACACAAACTGTGGTACATACACATTATTATTCAGAGTTAAAAAGAAATAAGTCTTCAAACCACAGAAGGACATGGAGGAACCTTAAAGGTAGATTGCAAAGTCTAAGAAGACAGTCTGAAAAGGTTACATCCTGTATGATTCCAATCATATGACATTCTGTGTGCATGCTGAGTTTCTGTGTCATGTCAGACTCTTTTAGACCCCATAGATTGTAGCCCACCAGGTTCCTCAGTCCATGGGAGTCTCCAGGCAAGGATACTGGAGTGGGTTGCCATACCCATCTCCAGGATCAAACCGAAGTCTCCTGCGTCTCCTGTACTGGCAGGCGTATTCTTTGCCACTGAGTCACTTGGGAAACCGTATATGACATTCTGGAGAAGGCAAAATTATGAAGACAGTAAAAAGATCAGTGGTTGCTGACGTTTGAAAGAAGAAAGGTGAGGAAGACTAGGTAGATCACAGGGTATCACGGCTCACTTATTACTATAACTTGACTTCACCCCACTTCAAACTTCCCCTCAATGGTTTCTGGAAGTCCCAGGAGTGAGGGCCTAAGGGGCTTTACTCAGTCAGTACTATCCAATACATGTTTTGTACATGACACTCCAAGTTTTCCATTTTCTAAAGGAAAAGGGGACTCTCAGGTTTCCTAATAAGTCAAAGGCCAACAAGGTCCATACAAAGAGAAACGAAGAGAAACTTAAACATAGGGAGAGTCGAAGAGAGGGTGACAAATGAAGTGTAGTAATTGAATCAGGCAAACAGCGCATGTGTTGGTCTGAAGAATGCTCCAGAAGGCAGCACGTGAAGTTGAGGGTGGATCTATAGGGACAGAAAGCAGTTGCCTGCAGCTGGAGTGAAACAGGAATTGACTGGAAATGACGCAAGCATCTTTCTGGTGTGACAGGAACGTTCTAAAGCCCAGTCGTGGTGGATGGCTGTAACTTGGAAAATTGCGTAAAAATCATCAGCCTGCATATCTTAAATGGGTGAATTTGAGAATATGTAAATTACACTTCCATAAAGCTGGGTTTTTAAGTCAAGGGAGATAAATAGATGAGCCTTCAGGGCTCTATGAATTATTTCTGAACTGAAAAGAGCCCCGTCCTCACTGTGAGTCAATTAGCATGACTAAAGTCCAAGAGTACCTCACTACCAAGAATCAAGGCTAGAAAGATACACGCTTTGAAGAAGATGAGATAAAAGGGAAGAGAGAGGCCTCACCCCCGAGCAGGATGGCCTTCTTCCTGAGTGTGCTGCCAGCAGGTCTGACACACGGTCCCGGGAGCAGAAGAGAATGAGGAAGAAGGACAGAGCAGCAGCACCGGGCAGGACTCAGGAGGGCTGGACAGAAGGACACAAGCAGCTTGTCCTTAAAAGGGAAAAAAGCACAGCCCACCGAGGGATCCAGAAAGGCTTCCTGGAGGAGGTGATGCTTACGAGCTGGTCTGTTCCTGGTGATCAGAACTGCTGTCAACATCCAGTGCGGCAGGAGGAGGGCAGCAGAGAGGGTATGGGCTCCAGGCATGGATGAGCATCCTGGAGGAGCAGGCCCAGAGGCAGGGCCAGGTCTGGCTCATCAGGACAAACAAAGGCCTGATTGTGGCAAAGTCCTGAGTATGTTTGGAGAACCAGCCCCACTGTAGCCCAGGACTGGAGTCAAGGCAAGAAAAGGACTGGGATGTGGCTACAGCGGGACTGCGCTGGGTCCAGGCAGGAGCTCTGCCCTAGTCTCTTATGCAGCCGAGGTGGAGATCTCGTCTGAGGTGTCTGAGCATGGGGCTGGGCCAGCCAAAGCTGCAGCTCAGGACAAGGGCCCTGCTGCTGCAAAACCTGCCCTCTCATCCACCCTTCTCCAGCACTGACCCACAGCCAACCTGCCAAGATCACTGAGGCGCCCATCTGAACAGGGCGCACTGACCAGTGTCCTGGGCACTGGCAGCTGAGAGGCTCCTCCCAGAACAAGCATGCACTTCGGCCCCTCCACCTAGGACATCCGAATACTGAGAGTAGGTGGATTGTTTCAACCCTGTTCATGCTAGTCATACCAATGATCTTATTTACATTACTTAATTATTCTGTAAACCAATGAAACAGGAGTGCAAAAAGAGAGAGAGACATTGCTTCCTCAAAACCCACTCTGAATGGTCTGAAAAGATTGGATGAAAGCGACCTGTTAAGACAGGAGGTATTGTTCAGTGTCCAACTCTTTGCGATCCCATGGACTGCAGCATGTCAGGCTTCCCTGTCTTTCACCACCTCCCAGAGTTTGCTCAAATTCATGCCTATTGAGTTGATGATGTCATCCAACCATTTCATCCTCTGTTGCCCTCTTCTCCTTCTGCCCTCAATCTTTCCCAGTATCAGGGTCTTTTCCAATGAGTCAGCTCTTCGCATCAGGTGGCCAAAGTATAGGAGCTTCAGCTTCAGCATCCGTCCTTCCAATGAATATTCAGGGTTGGTTTCCTTTAGGATTGACTGGTTTGATCTCCCTGCAGTCCAAGGGACTCTCAAGAGTCTTCTCCAGCACCACAATTTCAAAGCATCAATTCTTTGGCACTCAGCCTTCTTTATGGTCCAACTCTCACATCTGTATGGGACTACTGGAAAGACCATAGCTTTGACTATACTGACCTTTGTTGGCAAAATGATGTCTCTGCTTTTTAATGCCTAAAAAGGTTTGTTGTAGCTTCTTTTCAAAGGAGCAAGTGTCTTTAATTTCATGGCAGTAGTCACCATCCACAGTGATACTGGAGCCCAAGAAACCTCAATTTTAAAAAATGTTCAAAGTTGGTATAAATGATGAGGGAACCCTTTGCAGCCCAACCCAAATCAAGAAGGCTCTGTGCTTTACAGGTGAGAGATGCCAGGCCAGGTTGGGTCAGGGGAACCCAGAGGAAATGAAAAGTGGGCAAATGTGGTGACAAAGACAGTCACACACGCAAGAAAGGAGGCTAACAGAAAATAGGACAGCTGATCTGGGTGACTGCAATCGGAGGAGTCAGATGCTAGAGGAAGCTGGAAGCCTGTGCAGTGAGAGGTGAGCACCATTCAGAAAAATCCCATGAGAATGAAAACACAGCAGAAGACCCAGAAGAGCTGAGGCTTTCTGTGTGTTGCTCATGGCTGCCTCCCTGGCACCTGGAAAGATGCCTGGGACTCAGTAGACACAAATACTTGGTGAAGGAATGAACAGATAGACAGTGTCGGCTGTTGGGGTAGTGTTTCCAGAAGGCAGGTTCACTTTGGGGTGGAAACGTAAGTTCGGCCTGAGGGCCCGGAATAGTGTCTCCCACGTGGGAGGGGACAAGAGAAGATATGCAGGAGGAGGTCTTTGAGCTTAACAGCAACCTCCTGAAGTCAGGAAGGAGGTCAGTAAGGATCTGATTCAATCACCCTCCAACATCCCCATCAAGGAGTTAGCGTGGAATGAAAACTTCACTCCAATAACCAGAAGTTCTTCATTTCCTGGGGCTGAGCGCTTCCGGTGTGCTGTGGCTGCTGGAACATTCTTTCATGCGTGTGTGTGCTAAGTCACTTCAGTCATGTCCTCTCTGTGACCCCATGGCCTGCAGCCTACCAGGCTCCTCTGTCCATGGGATTCTCCAGGCAAGAATACTGGAGCGGGTTGCTGTGCCTTCCTCCAGGGGAATCTTCCTGACCCAGGGATTGAACCTGTGTCTCTTACATCTACCTGCATTGGCAGGCAGGTTCTTTACCACTAGTACCACCTGGGAAGCCCATTCTTTCATATATTCAGTCAAAACCTAACTCAAATTTTACTGCTGAGAACCAAAAAGGATAACTTTAATTTTGACTGAAAAAGGAATTGTTGACTAAGTGCAAGGGAGAGGTGAGCTTTGGAAGGAAAAAAAAAAGCACATTGTAATGCAGAGCTGGGAGCTACTGGGCAAGATGTGCCAGACAGAGCCCACAGCAGGTAGGTTTATCTAATCACCATAATTCCTGACTCTGAGGTCCTGTCGCGCAGGGCAGTTTTCGAGGAAAAAAACACATTTCATAAAGACAGCTCCATGTTAGGCTCCACTCTTGCTTCCTCACAGAGGCCACCGTACTTCCTTCTCACCACTTCCTGAGCTCATCTTACAGGTGAGGAAACTGGCGAAGCGTCTCCAAGGGGGAGGGTCTGATCCCCCAGTGAGTAAAGACACCAATGGGAGAAAATTGAGTCACTGTTCAGAAGTTTACCCTGAGTCTCATCGTGAGAGAAAATCACCTGTGTGGACACAGCCCACAGAACGTCATATAACAGACTTCCCTCTGCAAAGATGGATGATTCTAGAAAATCACTAGATTCTATCTGGAAAGTCTTGGCCATTCATAATAAGGGAACCAACTGAGAAATCCAGATAAATAAGCACCTATGAAACAGTTACTGGAAGAAATAGGAAATTTTAGAAAATCTCTAATGTATATACTCATTGAAATTCAAGGAGCTTTTACTGCTGTGAAGCTACAGCAAGAGGTTATGAAGAAGAAACAATTTGAGATCAGATAAATCAGACAAAAGATTAAACACACAATAGCTGAAGTAAAGAAACAAAGCAAAGCACATTAGATGATAAACTTTAAAAAAAATCAGAGGATGCACAAAAGTAATCAAAAGGATACTCAGGAGACAGAATATACACATATCTGAATTCCCTGAAGGAGGCTCCAGGGTAAAGAGAAAACCAATAATTAAAGTCATAACAGAATGCCTTGAGGGCATTTAATAAATCTACCACCCAATCTAGAAACTCTTAAGCAAAAGAGGAAAGGAAGAACTGAACCTGCAAATTAATATCTCAAGCCAACTTTCTGCATATGATTTAATGGGGAAAGATAAAAAGTAATCACAGTAAAATGAGAACAAGCACATCACTAGCATTTAACACAACCCAACTCTCATACATACGACACAGCAGGAATGAGAAAGAAAAGACACAGCCAAAGGGATGAAGGAGACAAAGGGCTTTGTTATCTGCAGCTGATAGAATCGTCCACTTGGAGGTCATGGGAGAATCATCTGAAAACCATCAGTACCAGTGAGGGGAGGAGTCAGTTACAAATTATATAGTTTAAAAAATATCTAGTTAAAAAAATACAGCAACACACATCCTAAAATTGTAAGGACACAGAGATTAGTGTGGAGGATGACATGCACGTTCATGAAGTTTTCCACGTTAAAAAAGAAGAAAAAGCATGCCTATATACATGAAAAAGTAATAAAAGTATAAACCTGGGCATAAACTCAACAAAAAGAAGAAAAAGGAGAAGAAATATGTGGACTATAGAGAAAGACAAAAAGGAAGGCTCACAGAGGCAGCCACATTTTTGGACGGAAAGACTTTGCAAAAAAGTCAGTATTTCTGGAGGGACAAGTAGGGAGAGTGCCCTCCTCTGAACCACAGGTTCCCAGAGAGGAACCCTGAAAGCCACCAAACCCTGATGACCATGTACCTCTGGGAATTATAGGGTCACGAAACTGCTGCTGCTGCTGCTGCTAAGTCGCTTCAGTCGTGTCCGACTCTGTGCAACCCCATAGACGGCAGCTCACAAGGCTCCCCCGTCCCTGGGATTCTCCAGACAAGAACACTGGAGTGGGTTGCCATTTTCTTCTCCAATGCTAGGTCACCTCAAAGAATCCAAGACTTTATCATAGCAGTACCAAGTTTAAAACCTCCTCACAGTGGCGTCACCCTGGACAACGCAGAAGTTAAAGCTATTTCCTGGTCAGTCAGTGATGGAGGGGTAAAGAAAATCTGGTTTACATACAAGGGAATATTACTCAGGCTTGAAAAGGCTCTCTCCTAGGGCCTGGCCATAGCCTCTGATTGGGTCTCCCCCATCCATTAGTCCAGTCTGCACAGGCAGCCAAAATGCTCCTTCTAAAACGAGGTCAAGTCCAGAAGAATGGATAAAGAAGATGTGGTACACATATACAATAGAATACTACTCAGACATTTAAAAGAATGAAATAATGCCATCTGCAGAGACATGGATGGATTTACGGTCATACTGAGTGAAATAAGTCAGACAGAGAAGAAGAAATATCATATGACATCCCTTATATGTAGAATCTTAACGCATGATACAAAACAGAAACAGACTTACAGATTTAGAGAACGAAATTATGGTTGCCGGGGAAGGGGAAGGGATAGTTAGGGAGTTTGGGATTGACATGTACACACTGCTGTATTTAAAACATATAGCACAGGGAACTCTGCTCAATGTTCTGTGGCAGCCTGCATGGGAAGGGAGTTTGGGGGAGAGTGGACACGTGTATGTACAACTGAGTCCCTTTGCTGCCCATCTGAAACTAACAAAACATTGTTAATTGACTAGTAGCAGTGGTATCCAACTCTTTTGCAATCCCATGGACTGTAGACCACCAGGCTGCTTTGTCCATGGAATTCTCCAGGCAAAAATACTGGAATGGCTAGCCATTCCCTCCTTCAGCAGATCTTCCCAGTCCAGGGATCAAACCCAGGCCTCCCACATTGCAGGCAGATTCTTTACTCTCTGAGCCACCAGTATAGCTACCGTTAACTGGCTATACTGCAATATAAATATAAGTTAAAAATAAAAAGTAAATAAAATGAGGTCAGGTGAGTCACTCCTCCTTCCCTCAGCCCCCAACCCCAGCCATCTGCCCTGCACCCCTCCCATTTCGGCTACAGCCATGTGCCTGCACTATTCTCATCCATGTTTATTCATGGAGCTCCACGGATGGGGGAATCTCTGTCTTGCCCTGAGGTTGCCCTGTTGCCTAAAATAGTGTCAGACACACAGAAGGCACTCAAAAATGTTTGTTGACCTAATTGCATGAATGTCAAAAGCACCTCTAGTCAGAGTGGGGGCTCCCAGAACATGAGTCAGTGTGTGGACGAGGCTGCCATCTAGTGTTGGGACCCCTTGCAGCTTTGGAAGGGGGTACCTAAAAGGCCATCTCTTGGGGCCCTGGGATGTGCAGTTAGGGGGTATCAGGGAGGACAGCCATCTACCACCAGGGGCCACCCCATTCTCTAAGCCCATGCCCATCAGTTAAGACCAGATTTGCATCACGGACACTGGAGGGAGAAAAGGAAGAAGCAGGTGTCTGGACTGGGCTCTACCACAGAGATGTTATAATACTGATTCCAAATCAGTTGGGAGGAGCAAGCGTTCAGTGTGGAAATGGGCGGGCATGGAGAAGACAAAGTAACGCTCGTGTGACCTCCTTAAAGTATCGTGATCTGGACGAAACACTGCCTTCTCCTGGAGGCTGTGGTGAGGTTGAGCGAGGCCAAAACCTGGCTCGGGGTGGGGTGGGGGAGGGTACCAGGTAGGGCTGGACCACCTGCCCCATCCACACCCCTCCCTGCCTTCCAGTGATTGCTCTGGGTACTGCAGATGGTGACAGGGCCCTGGGGATGCTCGGGCCTGGACATCAGAATCCAGAGACAATCCAGCCCCTTTACCAAGCTCTCCCAGCACCCAGGTTAGACAGCACATTAGTAGCAGTTGCCATCATATGATCAGTACTACCTAAATAGTGAGCATTTTCTTCTGTGCTAGGTTTGAGGGCTCCTCCCCAAGGACAGATTGATTCCCAGCAAAGGGTACAATACAGGCTGATCACAGGTTTAACTGCTATGAGTTTAAAACCACAACACTGTATAATTGTTTCATGACAGGATCCCTTCCAAAATTAATATACTTGAAAGAAAACAGATTATACCATCCCACGCCAAAGCCAAATGTTGAGGGCCATAAAGAGAATTCTGTCCCCTAAGTGTTTACATACAATTTATATCTTTCCTTTAGGAGGAAATCAATCACGTACTGCTAGTATTTTCCTTCTTTTCTTTAGTTTCCTTTTTGTCTTTACAGTTGAATCTATAGAGAGTGGTGGTGACTCCGGTGAGCTCCTGATGAGGGTGCCCTAGCTAACAGTGAGTCACCTCCTTCTTTGTCTCAGTGGTACTGAGATATTAAAACCCACACTTATTACTAGTGCCAGTGCTCTCATTCCCCTGGTTTTCGTGCACATAAAATAAAGACAAAGTGTGAGCTGATACTCAAAGAACCACCTAACACGACTGCCCAATGGCAGGGGTGCTGGCACCTGCAGCAGAGACAGACCTGCTGATGGGTGACCCGCCAGCCAGTGCTCCTGATGGCTGGTTTGCCAGCTGATGCACGGGTCTGAATTCACAGGAATGGGTCAGACTGGGGATATGTGACCATGTACAAAAGCGCCAGCTGTACAAAAGCTGATATGAAAATATTAAGGACTACCTGCACTTAAACCCAAAAGCTCCACAGACAAGTGCAATTTTTTAATCCAACTTGATTAAGTCAAAGGATATAACTTCATTACAATCAAGGTAATCTCATTACATTCAGGAATTTGAATGGTAACTGTTGGAATATGTTCCAAATAGCCCATCACAGTTTATGAAGCATTCACAGACCTTTGCTGTGACATCATTGAGCTGAAGATCTGTACGTATTTCCTAAATGTGAGAATAAGAAAACTAAAGCCCATGGAGTGAGGAAACCAGTAAAACTGGTTTTACAAAGTCTTTCTCTAGAATCCTGAATAAAGGGAACATGTGCTATGATTCAGCAGTTAAATTACTGACAAACAAATGATTAAGACACACACTAAAAGGCAAGTAGAAGAGGAAGGATTGGACTAAAGCAAAATAAAATTTAGGTTATAATCCGTCTTGTCCAGGCTATGGCTTTTCCAGTAGTCATGTATGGATGTGAGAGTTGGACTATAAAGAAAGCTTAGCATCAAAGAATTGATGCTTTTGAACTGTGGTGTTGGAGAAGACTCTTGAGAGTCCCTTGGACTCCATGGAGATCCAACCAGTTCATCCTAAAGGAAATCAGTCCTGAGTGTTCATTGGAAGGACTGATGTTGAGGCTGAAACTCCAATACTTTGGCCACCTCACGCGAAGAGTTGACTAATTGGAAAAGACTCTGATGCTGGGAGGGATTGGGGGCAGGAGGAGAAGGAGACGACAGAGGATGAGATGTCTGGATGGCATCACCGACTCGAGGGACATGAGTTTGGGTGAACTCTAGGAGTTGGTGATGGACAGGGAGGCCTGGCATGCTTCGATTCATGGGGTCGCAAAGAGTCGGACTCGACTGAGTGACTGAACTGAACTGAACTGATATACTTGAAAAAGAATGCCTATATACATGAACAAGATGTTTGGTTGTGGCATTATTGTAACAGTAAAACACTGGAAATACCCAAGTGTGTATCAGTCCAGGGCTGGTTGCATAATGACATTTTGGTATAGCAGAATAGTATGCAGCCATGAAAATGGACACTGTAGATTTGTATGTACTGACATACAAAGCTATTGGTATTATTTCTTATTTATTATCTTATTATCTTTCCTAACTAGTTACTGATGAGAAAGCTATTGGTATTTCACATTCTATAATCAGCCACACACTGAACTCCTTTAGAATGGACTGGCTGGATCTCCTTGCAGTACAGGGGACTCTCAAGAGTCCCCTCCAACTCCACAGTTCAAAAGCATCAATTCTTCGGCGCTCAGCTTTCTTCACAGTCCAACATAATGCTAAATCCTAACTGGTAGAAATCCTTGGTGAAAGATCATACATGTTTCAAATGTAGATAGATTTTGCCAGATTGTCCTTGTCATCAGCAATATGTGGTGTGGCTCCCCTCACCCTTAATGAAATAAATTATCAATCATTTTGTAGTTCTTTTTTAAAATTTATTTTGGCTGTGCTGCATAGCATGTGGAATCTTATTTCCCTGGCCAGGGGTTGCACCTGTGTCCCCTGCTGTGGAAGCACAAAGTCCTAACTGGACCACCAAGAAAGTTCCTCAATCATTTTAATGTTACTAATCTGTTAGGGGAAATCACATATCGTAATTATTGCTCCGAATTATATCTTTTTACCTCTAAGTAAAAAGAGTGAGACTTAGTATCTTTTTTCTATTGGCTGTACTGGGTCTTCATTGATGCTATTGTCTTGTTGTGGAGTGCAAACTCTAGGGCTAACAGACTCAGTAGTCATGGTGCACAGGCTTAGTTGCCCTGCAGCAAGTGGGATCCTCCAGCACCAGGGATTGAATCTGTGCCTCTACATTGGCAGGCAGATTCTTAACCATTAGACCACCAGGGAAGTCCCAACATCTTTCTAGTGGCTATCTGTATTTCCTTTTTATGTGAACTACCCATTTTTCTTCTGCACTATTTTTCTTATTGATTTATACAAACTCATTGTAAATAAGCCCCCTTTGTTACATGTCTTGCAAATAATTTCCCCTTATTTACAAAGCAGCGTTTAATATTTATGTGATTTTTTTCACCAGTTCACTTTTGTGCTTGACTATGACTTTTCTGCTTTTTCTTTCCAAGGCCGAGACCACAAGTTGATTCTCTGATGTTTTCTCTCTGCACGTTCATGGTTTCACTTTTTAAGGTTTAAATTTTAATCTACTTTGAATTTATTCTGATGAAAGGCATGAGATAGGGATCCAGCTTTATTTTTTTCCTAAAGACTCAATTAGTCGTTACTTGTGAGTGAATTGTAATCCTATCACCGACTCGAGGGACATGAGTTTGGGTGAACTCTAGGAGTTGGTGATGGACAGGGAGGCCTGGCATGCTTCGATTCATGGGGTCGCAAAGAGTCGGACTCGACTGAGTGACTGAACTGAACTGAACTGATATACTTGAAAAAGAATGCCTATATACATGAACAAGATGTTTGGTTGTGGCATTATTGTAACAGTAAAACACTGGAAATACCCAAGTGTGTATCAGTCCAGGGCTGGTTGCATAATGACATTTTGGTATAGCAGAATAGTATGCAGCCATGAAAATGGACACTGTAGATTTGTATGTACTGACATACAAAGCTATTGGTATTATTTCTTATTTATTATCTTATTATCTTTCCTAACTAGTTACTGATGAGAAAGCTATTGGTATTTCACATTCTATAATCAGCCACACACTGAACTCCTTTAGAATGGACTGGCTGGATCTCCTTGCAGTACAGGGGACTCTCAAGAGTCCCCTCCAACTCCACAGTTCAAAAGCATCAATTCTTCGGCGCTCAGCTTTCTTCACAGTCCAACATAATGCTAAATCCTAACTGGTAGAAATCCTTGGTGAAAGATCATACATGTTTCAAATGTAGATAGATTTTGCCAGATTGTCCTTGTCATCAGCAATATGTGGTGTGGCTCCCCTCACCCTTAATGAAATAAATTATCAATCATTTTGTAGTTCTTTTTTAAAATTTATTTTGGCTGTGCTGCATAGCATGTGGAATCTTATTTCCCTGGCCAGGGGTTGCACCTGTGTCCCCTGCTGTGGAAGCACAAAGTCCTAACTGGACCACCAAGAAAGTTCCTCAATCATTTTAATGTTACTAATCTGTTAGGGGAAATCACATATCGTAATTATTGCTCCGAATTATATCTTTTTACCTCTAAGTAAAAAGAGTGAGACTTAGTATCTTTTTTCTATTGGCTGTACTGGGTCTTCATTGATGCTATTGTCTTGTTGTGGAGTGCAAACTCTAGGGCTAACAGACTCAGTAGTCATGGTGCACAGGCTTAGTTGCCCTGCAGCAAGTGGGATCCTCCAGCACCAGGGATTGAATCTGTGCCTCTACATTGGCAGGCAGATTCTTAACCATTAGACCACCAGGGAAGTCCCAACATCTTTCTAGTGGCTATCTGTATTTCCTTTTTATGTGAACTACCCATTTTTCTTCTGCACTATTTTTCTTATTGATTTATACAAACTCATTGTAAATAAGCCCCCTTTGTTACATGTCTTGCAAATAATTTCCCCTTATTTACAAAGCAGCGTTTAATATTTATGTGATTTTTTTCACCAGTTCACTTTTGTGCTTGACTATGACTTTTCTGCTTTTTCTTTCCAAGGCCGAGACCACAAGTTGATTCTCTGATGTTTTCTCTCTGCACGTTCATGGTTTCACTTTTTAAGGTTTAAATTTTAATCTACTTTGAATTTATTCTGATGAAAGGCATGAGATAGGGATCCAGCTTTATTTTTTTCCTAAAGACTCAATTAGTCGTTACTTGTGAGTGAATTGTAATCCTACATGGAATCCTCCAATCCTGTGGACTGTCTGCTCCACTGAAGAGTCCTCCCCAATCGCTGATGTTTCAGAAACTTCCTGGTTATCTGAGAGTATTTATTCTTCTAGATTAGGGTTTATCAACAGCGCACTACTGACATTTCTGGCAGGACCCTTCCTCTCTGTGAGGGGCTATCCTGTGCCTTACAGAAGTTCAGCAGCACCGCTGACCTCTGCCCACTAGGTGGCAGTATCGCCCCCCAGTGATGCCAACCAAACCTCTCAGTAGACTGCCAGTGGTTCCCTGGGTTGGGGTAAAGGGCAAAATCGCCTGAGGTTGAGAACTGCTGTTTCATATAAATCGCTCTCATTTTATCAGTGTTTCTGCTCTCGAATTCCCACTGATAATATCACTGAGATGAAAACAAATTCATAGGATACCTCAGACATTTGTTTTATTTAACATATCTACTAAATTTAATCTTTGTTATATTTAGTCTTATTCAAGAACCAGGTATATACCCTTCTACTTATGCATACCTTCATTTATGTCCTTTAAAAGGAGTTTTAAAATTTTTTAAAATATAGGTCCTGGTCATATTGTTTGTGTGCATGCATGCTCAGTTGTATCCAGCTTTTTGCAACTCCATGGACTGTGGCTCTTCTGTCCACGGAATTCTCAAGGAAGTAATACTGGAGTGGGCTGCCATTCCCTTCTCCAGGGGATCTTCCCTACCCAGGGATCAAACCAGCATCTCCTGCATTTGAGGTGAATTCTTTACCCACTGCGCTACCTGGGAAGTGCCAATATTAAGCTTATTTACCTTTTTCATTCCTTTATAAATGGGATTATTTCTTATTTATTATCTTTCCTAACTAGTTACTGATGAGAAAGCTATTGGTATTTCACATTCTATAATCAGCCACACACTGAACTCTTATCATATCTAACACATTTTTAGAATATGATAAGGTTTTTCTAATGATACAACTTTCAGGAAATTCTAAGCATACAATGTTATTGTCTGCATAAAATCACCATTATATTCTAACATGAACACCCTCCTATGGCTCTCATATATCACTGCCTAGCTTAATACTTGAAGAAAAAATTGGTGATGGGCAACCTTAAGTCATTCTTGATTTTAATGGAAATACTTCTAAGATTTCACCATACATCATAATGCTGGTTTTGGCTGGAGATACATACATTTCATATCACTAAAGAAGTATCCATACACTTGTAATCTACCAAGAGTTTTTGTTTTTTTTTTTCTCATAAAGATGTGAAAGTGAAATCAAAGAGTGCTCTTTGTCCAAGGCATGTTCCATCTCTATCCGGATGACCTCATGGTTTTCTTCTTTAGCCTATCAATATTGTGTGATGGATTATATTCCTGAATTTCCTGGTAAGCCAATCTTGGATGCCATAAATCCACTTGGTTTTGATATGTACTACTGCTGTTAATTTGTTGAATTCTACTTGCTAAAATTTTCACCTCACGTTTTTACATCAATATTTTGAGAGTGAGGTCAGTCAGTTTTTTAGTGGTTCTTTGTTAACTTGTAAAAGTCTTAGGGAGGCTTGATAAAAAATATATTGTACTTTCATATGCTGTATTTTAAAAACAAAATGTGTGAGGGCTTCCCTGGTGGTTCAGTGGTAAAGAATCCACATGCCAATGCAGGAGACACAGCTTCCAGCCCTGATATGGGAGGATCCCACGTGCCACCGAGCTACTAAGCCTGGGAGCCACGACTATTGACCCTGCGCTCTAGAGCCTGGGAGCCACAACTGCTGAGGCCCATGCTAGAGCCTGTGCTCTGCAACAAGAGAAGCCACTGCAGGGAGAAGCCTGAGCACAGCAACTAGAGCCGCCCTTGCTCACCGCAAGTGGAATAAAGCTTGAGCATCAAGAAATAAAATTATTTAGAAAAACCAAATGTGTTTATATTAAATATGAAACCAGTCTTTTGAAAAGTAAAATAGTTGTAGAGAAACATAAGGCCATTCCCACATCATAAAAAAGTCACACATATTCTTTACAGATTCAACTTTTTGAAAACTGAGTAAATTAAAATTTAGCTTTGGAAAGCTAATCTGTGATGTTTTACGTAAAAGTGAAAAAGTCATAAGCAGGCTACCATTAAACCCCTATCATAAAGGAACATTTCAGCTGTTCCCATCCTGGATGACTGAGCAATACAGTACTATTATTTATGGGCCTGCATTGTGAGTTGGACCACGGAAAGCTCAGTTTTCTTATCTACATGATGCAAAAGAAAATGAAATATATTCTTTGATGTTTTAAGTTTCCAATGCTCTGAATAATGGATTTAAAAAAAAAAAAAAAACCTTTTCTGTTTCTCAAGAAACTGCTAACACAGAGAATGCCCACGGCTTTCAGCGGTAAGCAGCCTTCAGATCTTCCTGGTCTCCACAGGACCCAGGACGCAGGCTGGGCAGCTCCGCCAGGGACCTGCGGGCCCACGCACTCGTCTACACCGCAGCACCAAGACCCCAAGACAGCCCCACGGCCTGTACCACTCTGCCTGGATCCCCACGAAGGCCACACGTGCAAAGTGACGGACAAGCAGAGGGGCGGAGGGACACACAGGGCTCCCCACCGCCTCCTTGTCCCCGACATAGGGAAACTCCTGCCCCCCTCCCCACTCCCCGGTTGTGGAATGTTGTCGCCTAAAAGCTTCTGACTCAAAGTGGTCCTGACAGACCTGACGGGTGAAGGGGGAGTGAAGCCCTGAGATGCTTTCAAATGGACAAGAAAGGGCTGCCAGGGTTCCTCCGCCCCGGGCTCCCCCCACGTGCCCCGCCCCTCCCTGGACCCCG
>SJYG01000001.1:6083453-6105443 GCA_006410535.1 Litocranius walleri | reverse complement strand
CCACCTCTCTGAAACCCTCCCACCTGCCCGCCCCCACTGCCTGAGTCTCTCCTTGTCCCCACTCCCTCCTACCTGAGGGGCCCCTCAGGCGGCTCTCGGTGAGTTCGGAGATGGCCCCGGACGTGGACGTCTTTTTCAGCCGAGCTGCTGCCCCGGAAGCAGCAGCCGCCCCGGGCTTGTTGAGGGTGTCCTCGCTGCTGGCCCGCTTGAGCTGACAGAGGTGGGAGAGAGAGGGAGAAGAGATGCATTTTCGGGAAGGAGCGCCATAAACCGGTAAAGCACGAGCAGGCTCCACCTGCCCACCCCGCTCCTCTGGCAGCGGTGGGCCGGAGGGAACAACGCAGAGTGGACAAACCCGGATGCCCCTCTGGTCCTGGCGCGGTCATCCAGCACTGCTTCAGAGATTGCTGTAAGGTCGTGGGGAGTCACCACCCACCGATCACATTCAAATAATGAAGTTTTAAAAATACGATGTGTATTTTTATGTATTTATTTGGCTGAGAGAACCCCACCCCCTCAGGCCAACCAGGGATGGAACCCATGCCCCGTGCATGGGAAGCAGGGAGTCAACCACTGGACCACCAGGATGGTCCCAATGTTTTGTTTTTTTTTTTCTTAAAAGACTGGGAACCACCAGAAAAAGAACTATATGGCACAGAGAAATCAGGATAGAGCGACACACAAGAAATTCAAAGACAATAAAAAGTAGCACAAAAACCTCTGGAGGTTCTTCCCTTCTCAGAGGGAAGAGAAACAAACAGGTGAACATCCACAGATGCCCACCCCAAGCGCTGGCAGGCGACCCCATACACACCATGTTCAGATAGAGGAGAGGGACTGCTGTGGGGCCAGAAGAATGGTTAAGGATGGCAGAAAGACAGCAGGACCCCTGCTCCTTGTCTGCCTTCTTCCCTGGCATGGAAGGCAGAGAACAAACATTTGCTGAAAGTTATTGAAGTGTGTGTGGGGGCAGGAGGTGGCCCTAAATGAGCTCACACTCTGGCCCAGGTAAACCATACCTGAGCTGAAGGAGAAAAACCACAAATAAGTTCTCCCAACCACAGAGAGTCTTGGTTAAAGATGGCTGTGGAGGGGATTCTTCTAGAAGATGAGGCAGGCAGGTGTCTGGAGCCTCCGCAAACACACAGGACACTGAGAAACAGCATGAAAATTCCCTCGAATCAACGGAGACCTGGAGCAGGAAGGCAGGGCCACCACACTGGTCAGGGGCTCCATCCTGCTCTAGGGCCATTTCCTGAAGGTTAAGGAGCCCAGAGAAGGAGAACGGGGAGGGGGTAGAACAGAGAGCCTGGGGCCCCTCCCCTCTCACCACAGCCCCCAGAGCTGCTCCCACCGCTGGACACTGTGCTCCGAAGGCCTACTGCCAGGCTGGAGCTGGGTGTCCACCCTCAGTGCATGCAATGTGCCGAATCTACGGGCCAAAGTGCACACAGGCCACAGCGGGGTAGGTGGCCTGCTCTCAGGGTCAACAACCAGCAAAGGGACTAGTTCCTGTGTGGTGACTCAGAACAGGTCATGAACAGTGAAGAAAACAAAAACAGGAGGTGTGGGCGTCCTTACGGAGCAGGTGCCCTGGACCACGCCTGGAGGATCAAGTGGATGGGGATGTCCCTGAGACTGCAGGTGTAGGACCAAGTGGATGGGGATGTCCCTGAGGCTGCAGGTGTACGCTAAGAGCTGGGGGCAGGGAGCAGGGTGGGGAAGGAAGGGGGAGCACATGGGGCCAGGGCAGGACCCTCCCAGCTCCCTGGAGAAATAAGGATGAGGAGAAGCAGTGACAAGGATTTGGACGTGATAAGCAGACAAAAGGGAAACCCATGTGTTCCAGCCAGGCGAGCCATCCAGTTGAGTCTGCTGGAGAGACCCCTCTGTGAGCAGAAGTGAAGGAGGGATCGGGTAGGGTGGGGGAGGGGAGAGAGGAGTCAGCTGGAAGGGCAGGCAGGGGTGGGGGGAATAGAGAGAGCACCTGGGGAGGTGGAAGGAAGGCAAAGTCAAGTTCTTGCTGTGAAGACTGGGTGGTAAGCCTGTTTAGAGGGTTGGAGGGAGAATTTAGGGAACAGTCAGGAGCTGATGACATACGGGAGCCTGGGTCCTTCTAGGTCCTTGACTCACATGTTACTTCTGATTCAAAGCACAACTCAACTACAGTGGACTTGACAAAGCGCATTAACTAACTCGCTCAAGGCTGCGTGGGTGAGGCAGGACTGGGAGGCAGGCCCAGGACTGCGTTTCCAAGGCCTGTATGATTTTCACTGAGCTGGAGCCCAGGAGGAGCCAGGAGACGCCAGGGACACCACCAGGGCTTGTGGACAGGGCTGAAGGAAAGCCATGTCACGTGGGCAGCACAGGGTGGCAGCTTAGGGCACCAGCTCTAAGTTCAGACTTGGAATCCTGTGTTGGAATCTTGGCTCTGCCTCTTACTGGCTGTGTGACCCTGGGCAAATCACTTTACCTCTCTGTGCCCTTTTTTTTTTTTTTCTGTGCTTTTGTTTCTTCACCTGATAAACAGATCAAGCCATGGTATGGATCTGAGTGAACTCTGAAGCCCTCTTCTGAGTTCCATTTTACCAGCTGTACCCAACTTCCTTGGCCTCTTCTTAGACTTTGGGGTCCCAACCTGTATTATAAAAAGATCTGATCCCATCCTTCACTGGCAAAAGGATAAGACAGACGTGCTCCAGGCCAGTGGCATGCTGTTTCCCTAGTGCAGCATGGCCCATTTGGGTGGCAGCAAAGCTTTTACAGGGAGCCCTTGTACATTACATTTCTCCTGCACCTTCCACGAGGAATTCCTTTGGAGAAAGATTCACTGCTTAGTACTTTCCCAGAGGCAGGACATACAGACTCCAGATTGATCCTTCCTGTCCTCTGAGGCAAACAGCCAAAGACTCTCTTATTATTTCTGGGAGGCAATATCAGACACAGAACATTTCCACTGGGCCAGGAGAAGGAAATGGCAATCCACTCCAGTATTCTTGCCTGGAGAATCCCATGGACAGAGAAGCCTAGTAGGTTACAGTCCACGGGGTCACAAAGAGTCAGACATGACTGAGTGACTTCACAAGTAGAGTCTCGGATTCTCCTCGGTCCTCTACGACCGGTGTGACGACCTCACTCCAATGATTAAGTAGAAGGAGACAAGTACCGACGTAAGAACCGAAACAAAGGTCAGTAGCTTACGTCGAAGCCGTGGTGGGTTCTCGAGACCAAACAATATATTCTAGGGATACTTTCGTAACCAGAACGAAACTACACAAATTATTCATAAAAGTGGTTACGAAGGTGACTATGAATTCGACGACTCGTGGACATGTACTTTCGAATGTTTTCCTTTTACAGACTTGTCGAGTGTCTAAGTACATCGCTTCTATAAGGAAGTGAAGGTGTTTCTACCCCTACCCCCTACAGTTTCAAGAGTTTATTAGCGTGTTTTGTGTTAGACCAGAAAGTTCCACCTCTTGTACAATTGCCAACCTCGTCACCAAGAGTTTGAAGTCCCAGACAGTCTTAGGATTCCCAGACAATTTTGTGTCTACTACGGACGTGGGGTCGGGGTCACGGGGACGGTTCAAAGACTAGGGGATCCAGACCCACCCCGGACTCCTAGACGTAAAGTCTGCTCAAGGGTCCCCTACGACCATGACGGTGACACCCAAGGTGTGAAACTCTTGGTTTTCCAAAATCTCATCGTGACAGTCACCTTTATAATATGTTCGGTACCCGGATTCAAATGTACCAGACCCTCCTTGTAATTTTTTGTATTTACTTTGTCCGTTGGAATTTAAATCACTACATAAAAGACCTACGTTATGTAAGGTTTATAATAGTTAATTACATCTTGTGTGTCTACTTCAGAAAAGGAAAAAAACGTGAGCGAGAAGTTTTGGACTACACACAGAACGTGAGTGTTGTGGGAAGTCCCGAGTAGTGGCGGTGCCCCCGACCACCAAGGACGAAGTCCGTCACGTTGACACCTCGTAAGAAGGGACTTCCTGTTGTCCTGACTGGGTCAGGGGTTCTGAGTTCCTCTTGTATTTGGTAATCTGATGAAATGCCACTGGGACTCGGGGTCGGTGTCCTTTGACCTACTCCAATTGTGTACTGAGCACGGGTGGTTCGTCTCTGGAAAGGGTTATGAAACGAACAACGAAAGAAAATTGGTTGGTCTTCGTTCGTAATCGACCCGGGAGGTTCCTTAACCCCTCCGTGTCCGTCCTGACTGTCGGTGTGAAGTATGGTACACTGTTTCTTCTACTGTTTCTTCGTCTCTTTCCAATGCACTTCAGGACCCCTCAGGACCAGGTACCAGGGCCAGAGAGATACGAGGTCAGAACGTGGAAACAGGACGTGGGTCACTGGACCTTGGAGTCTACAGAAGGTATCTAAAGAGAAGACAAGTTCAGTTACAAGACAGTAAACACTGGTTCTCCCAGGACTGATTGTCTGTACCCGGAAAATCACCGACCACATTGTACCGGACAGACGTAGGCCCTCGAACCCCCCGAACGGAGGGACACGACCCGAGTCACTGTACTCCTCCTGAGTGTCATCGAGGGGATGGGGACGGTAGGGTAGGTCCGAGGACAAGGAGGGGTGTGTGTAGACGAGGAGGTGCCGAGGCGTCGAGTCCGGTCGCAGACTTCGCCCCAGAAAGTAAGATGAAAGCCACGCACACAAAATCAAAAGGACAAAACCCGGTCACTTTTGTATAGACAGATGTGAATGCTTTTGTATAGACAGATGTGAATGTACACAGGTAGAGGACGTTTCGTCAGGATCCATTACACACACACATGAGTCAGCTCAGACTGAGAAACACTGGGGTACCTGACATCGGGTGGTCCGAGGAGACAGGCACGCTAAAGGGTCCGTTCTTATGACCTCACCCAACGGTAAAGGAGGAGATCCCCTAGAAGGACTAGGTCCCCAACTTGAGCGCAGAGGACGTGACCGTCCTCTAAGAAATGGTGGCTCGGTGGGCCCTTCAGGACATTTCGTCGACATCACTCTACAACTGGTACCGCAGGTCCACCACTCTACAGCACAAGTCACATATTAAGTCGAAGAGACTCACGAGTCTAAAGTAGTCATTTTATGGGCTTCCCCTTCGGTGAACGAAAAGACAGTCACAGACAGCGGAGAAAGAGAAGACACGAGACCCAAAACAGAAGAAGGAGACGGGTGTCTCCGTCTCTCCTCTCCTGGGTCAGAGAGTACGGAGGTGCAGCTCTCGGCTATTCCTTCCCCCAACCCCAGCACCTTCTTTCACAGGTTCAGGCCTGGTGACTCCAAGGACCAGGACAAGAGCTGAGAGCCTCCAGAGGAGTGTCTGTGTCTCCCCCGACGTCCTCCCACTGGAACCAGTTTCCAAAACACACATCCATCAAAGGCAGAAACGGCTACCATTTTACTGGTTCATCATCAGTAGGAAACACATCTGAGCTTCACCTGTGATTAAACACTGCTTGAAAATATTTTAATATATTCCAGAAGTTCTCAGGGTTGGTTATGGGGGAAATGTATCTATTCATTTAAAATCCACATTGAAGATGTCTCCCAATAGGTCAAAGACAATAAAGATTAAAATGATGGAAATATTGGTCAGGGCGAGGATAACAGAATAATGATAAACAAAATTATGTGCAGGGCACTATCCACACTTACATCTCAGGGCAGATACAGTCCTCACCCCATCTCAGAGCAGCCACGCAGCCTGCCTGAGGTTCCACAGCCAGGAGCAGGCAGAGCTGGGGTCCTGATGCGGCCTGTCTGACCCCCTCCTCAGCAAGCTGTTCCTACACCCACTGCCCCTGCCAGGCATTCAGCCCACACTGAGCATTGCCAGGGAGCAACAGGGCAGCACAGGGGGATCCCAGAAGCTGTGTGCACGCAGCTCAAGGAGCCAGGATTGGCGGGGTGGGAGGACACTTTATTCCCCTCTGAATGGGTGGGGAGAGCTTGGAGGATTTTAAGCAGAGGAGTGACTTGTGTTGACTTGTGTTGAAAAGACCACCTGGCTTCTGTTGAGAATGGAACGCAGGCTGCAAAGTCAAGAGCAGGCAGGTGGTCCCTGGGATGTTTTGCAGGTGGACCATGGGATGTGAGGAAAGGAGGGTTTGGGGATGATGTCAGGGCTCTGCCTGAGAGACAACAGGACGGAGTTGCTATTTACTGGAATGGGGAGAGTCTAGAGGAGCAGGTTTGCAGGCAGGAGAGACAGAGGGGAAGGAGAGCAGTCAGTGTTGAGTATGTCACCTTCAAGGGGCCTTCCAGACGCCCAGGAGGTGGGTTACAAAGGCAGCTGAAGGAGTGCTGGCTGGAGACACAGATCCAGGTGTCATCCCCATGCGGTGTCAGAATTCATGAGTGGACGCTGTCACCTACAAGAACTGTCCTCACCAGGAACTGTGCCATTCCTCAGGGAATGTGGCAGAATTTTATGGGTGTGTCTTTAACTGTCACTGTGATTGGAGGCGGTACTGGCGTCTACCCAGTGGGAGGATGGAGACCCCAGACATCCTTCGAAGAACCTGGCAGCCTGGCACAAGGAACTGTCTGCATCTACACGCTTCACAGATCCCTCAGACACTCACAGAGCTGGAGCGTCTTTGATTGTTATCCCAGTGGAGAGCACCCCTTTGTTTTACGTATAAAGACAATGTGTTTCTTGTAAGACTTAAAAGATACACTCAACTTTCTAAGAACAAGGGAAGACTGCACTTGGGTTCACAACTTCACCAAGAGTGCTCAGCATTCAAACCATCACTCCAGCCTTCCCAGTGCCCGAGTCATCAACACGATAACCCTGAATCTGTCTACCTGGAGCAGCCACATCCATGGGGCACTAATAAGCATCACAGGTCCTTCAGTGGAGCCACACATAGGCAATTGCAGGTGGAAATGTGATGATTTAATTATAAATGATGTTCCTTCTATAGTTAGGATGCTACAATGATTTCTCCAGAGTGTGTATGTGTGTAGGCCAGTGACAAGGTCTCTGAGTTTCGTCTCAGGGTATAAGGAGGTGCCCCAGTCCACTTATGTTAGGAACCCTGGGAGGTGAGGAGGAGCCAGCAGGGGAGACCCCCAGGGGCTGCCCTGGTTGGGGGAGGGGAACCCTGAGAGGAGAAGCCCGGATGTAGGCCAGTGGGGCAGTGACACCTGGACTATGAGGACCCTGGTGACCCTGAGCCCGTCCAGTAGACACTGGGGTCAGATTCTGGCTGGAGAGTTCACATGGTCCATGCAGGGGGTCGCCATCTCTGTCCAACTACAGATTTCCTCTCGAGCCCTGACTGCACCCCCTTTGCTCTGTGCTTTCAGGTCAAGCTATGCTGGGGCCCTCCTGGGGCCTGCTCACTGCCTCAGGGCACCCAGCAGCCATGCCCAGTGTCCCATCCATACCTTGCTGAGTCGGGACTCAAAAGCCAGCGAGGTGGAAGACTTGGAGCTCTTCATGCCGGGAGAGGGGACGGGGAGGGGCCGGGGGCGGTCCACCCCGTGGCTCCCTGCCCTGGTCACTGGACTCCAGGGCTTGGCTGCACTCCTCATGTTTGTCCCAAGGAGTCCTTCTGTACAAAGAATAGAAAAGAAAACCTGTGTGTCCACACTTGACAGAGCTTCACCATGCACCATGGGCATCACCACTGTCAAGGAGAACAAGCCTCCAGATGAGGATGCACAGAGAGCACCTTCCTCCTGAGATGGCACCTTCCTACCAGGTTCCTTTCTACAGCTTCACAACAGCTCTCACTGAACTACTGAAAACACACGTGCACCATTACCAATGTTCTGACATGGGTTGTGGTGGTTTAGTCACTAAGTCGTGTCTGACTCTTGCAACCCCATGGGCTGACCACTAGGCTTTTCTGTCCATAGGATTTTCCAGGCAAGAATACTGGAGTAGCTTGCCATTTCCTTCTCCAGGGGATCTTCCCAACCCAGGGATCAAACCCAGGTCTCCTGCACTGAGGCAGATTCGTTACTGACTGAGCTATAAGGGAAACGTTATGACATTACTCTTCAGCAATGTGGAAATACCTGTATCTCCCACATAAAATAGGTCAGCTGAAGTCGAGATATACTGTGTCTGTAAGCCTTGCCATTTTAGGGTTGACAGTCGAGCAACTTACATAATTTCCAAATAGACATAAATGAATTACTTGAAAATTCAATTTCACAGAAGCACAGCTTTTTTTTCTTCTTTCGGACAAAAATGGTATCAATTAAAAATTAATTGGGAAGATTTTGATCAGGCAGACCTGCTATTATAGGGTAAAGTTACTCAATTAAAATATTCTAGGAAAGACAGTTTGTGCAAAGGAGCAGGATGTGGTTAAAAATCTGAGGGAAACCCACGTCCAAAGGCAAGGAAGGTGCCTGCGTCCTGCTATCACTGCTGAGGAGGTGGGCCAGCTGGCCATGAACCTCTGAGCCCATTTCCCTCTCAGCAGCACAATGGGACTCCAACTGCATGTCCTTGTGGATACTCACGACCAGGGAGGTGAGGTCAAGGACCAAAATCACAGATAAGAAACAAACTGGAAAGTGCACTTTAAAAAACACCACCAGGTGACTGGACTTCCCTGGTGGCACAGTCAGTAAAGAATCCACCTGCAATGCAGGAGACCTGGGTTTGATGCCTGAGTCAGGAAGATCTCCTGGAGGAGGAAATGGCTACCCACTCCAGTATTGTTGCCTGGAGAATCCCATGGACAGGGGTCACAAAGAGTTGGACACGACGAGCAACTGAACCACCACCAACCACCAGGTGACAGTGACGCCAGTGGCTGCACTTCTAGGTATTCAATCATGTCCAACTCTTTTGTGACCCCATGGACTGTTACATGGACTGTAGCTCACCAGACTCCTGTGTCCATGGGATTTCCCAGGCAAGAATACTGGGGATCTTCCCAACTCAAGGACTGAACCCTCGTCTCCTGTGGCTCCTACATTGGCAGGCAGATTCCTTACCACTGCACCACCTGGGAAGCCCCAGCACTCACAAGAGCCAGGTCTAATTAACTGCTCGCCTCCTGGATCATAGCTGGCGCTCAGCAGCCCTGGGCCACCTGCCCTCACCGCATCCCAGGACACCCCTTTCTGCCCCTGAGAAAATGAACAGGCTGCCTCCCCCAGCCTGGCGCAGCAGGAATGTCCTTCTGTTCTTGTCTCCTTTCTCGGGGACATCATTTCAACCAGTGGCCTCCCAGCTGGGGCCACCCAGCCCCTGCTCCCACTTAAACAGCTTAGCTGGTGGCCAATGTCCAAGACCATACCTGGTACTCGTTCTGAGCACTGCTATCCTGGCAGCTGTGCCAATGTGACTACAGGTGAAAATAATATTTTAAGACAGTGATTTGTTTTCTAAAGCATTTCTGAGAAAAATTACGATTTCAGTCATATGACTAGTTTAATAGTTTATTAGTCTCAGCTTGATTCGGGGTATCACGATTTTTAAGATTCTATATTTAAACAACCACTTCTTGTGTATGTCACGGATGTTTAGCACCAGCTATTTTTCTTTCTTGGCCCACAATTTTTAATGCTTGTTTCCACAGCAACAAAGAAGAATTCCTAGGTTAAGACCTATATAGCAACTCATTAGGACTCTCAATATAAAATGAATGAACATAGCCTGAGTGATTCTTGGAGAGAATTACTGATGAATTTTACCCATGACTGCAGAACCAACCAGTGAAATGTCAGTCTGACTCATGGAGACAACAAATAAAGTATCTGTTTAATCAAGGCACTCTTTCAGGTGATGACTGCAACTACTTAGATGACTGTTGCTGAACTTGCTTGGTGAAGACATAGGTGATTCTATACCGAATCTGTGCTTTCCAAAATCTACCCATCAACCCAGAAATGAAATGCATCATACTCATTCCCCAGAAGAAAGATAACACCTTGAAGAGGAAAAGCAGGAGGAAGGTGATAGAAAATCTTCCCAATGTTTCCCTAAGCCCTTGGCATAAAAAAAGAAAGAAAAAGAAAGGAAGGGGGTTTCCTTGGTGGTCTAGCCTGCCAGTGTTGGGGACACAGGTTCAGTCCCTGGCTCAGGGAGATCCCACACGCCACAGGGCAACTAAGCCCATTGCACTGAGGCAGATTCGTTACTGACTGAGCTATAAGGGAAACGTTATGACATTACTCTTCAGCAATGTGGAAATACCTGTATCTCCCACATAAAATAGGTCAGCTGAAGTCGAGATATACTGTGTCTGTAAGCCTTGCCATTTTAGGGTTGACAGTCGAGCAACTTACATAATTTCCAAATAGACATAAATGAATTACTTGAAAATTCAATTTCACAGAAGCACAGCTTTTTTTTCTTCTTTCGGACAAAAATGGTATCAATTAAAAATTAATTGGGAAGATTTTGATCAGGCAGACCTGCTATTATAGGGTAAAGTTACTCAATTAAAATATTCTAGGAAAGACAGTTTGTGCAAAGGAGCAGGATGTGGTTAAAAATCTGAGGGAAACCCACGTCCAAAGGCAAGGAAGGTGCCTGCGTCCTGCTATCACTGCTGAGGAGGTGGGCCAGCTGGCCATGAACCTCTGAGCCCATTTCCCTCTCAGCAGCACAATGGGACTCCAACTGCATGTCCTTGTGGATACTCACGACCAGGGAGGTGAGGTCAAGGACCAAAATCACAGATAAGAAACAAACTGGAAAGTGCACTTTAAAAAACACCACCAGGTGACTGGACTTCCCTGGTGGCACAGTCAGTAAAGAATCCACCTGCAATGCAGGAGACCTGGGTTTGATGCCTGAGTCAGGAAGATCTCCTGGAGGAGGAAATGGCTACCCACTCCAGTATTGTTGCCTGGAGAATCCCATGGACAGGGGTCACAAAGAGTTGGACACGACGAGCAACTGAACCACCACCAACCACCAGGTGACAGTGACGCCAGTGGCTGCACTTCTAGGTATTCAATCATGTCCAACTCTTTTGTGACCCCATGGACTGTTACATGGACTGTAGCTCACCAGACTCCTGTGTCCATGGGATTTCCCAGGCAAGAATACTGGGGATCTTCCCAACTCAAGGACTGAACCCTCGTCTCCTGTGGCTCCTACATTGGCAGGCAGATTCCTTACCACTGCACCACCTGGGAAGCCCCAGCACTCACAAGAGCCAGGTCTAATTAACTGCTCGCCTCCTGGATCATAGCTGGCGCTCAGCAGCCCTGGGCCACCTGCCCTCACCGCATCCCAGGACACCCCTTTCTGCCCCTGAGAAAATGAACAGGCTGCCTCCCCCAGCCTGGCGCAGCAGGAATGTCCTTCTGTTCTTGTCTCCTTTCTCGGGGACATCATTTCAACCAGTGGCCTCCCAGCTGGGGCCACCCAGCCCCTGCTCCCACTTAAACAGCTTAGCTGGTGGCCAATGTCCAAGACCATACCTGGTACTCGTTCTGAGCACTGCTATCCTGGCAGCTGTGCCAATGTGACTACAGGTGAAAATAATATTTTAAGACAGTGATTTGTTTTCTAAAGCATTTCTGAGAAAAATTACGATTTCAGTCATATGACTAGTTTAATAGTTTATTAGTCTCAGCTTGATTCGGGGTATCACGATTTTTAAGATTCTATATTTAAACAACCACTTCTTGTGTATGTCACGGATGTTTAGCACCAGCTATTTTTCTTTCTTGGCCCACAATTTTTAATGCTTGTTTCCACAGCAACAAAGAAGAATTCCTAGGTTAAGACCTATATAGCAACTCATTAGGACTCTCAATATAAAATGAATGAACATAGCCTGAGTGATTCTTGGAGAGAATTACTGATGAATTTTACCCATGACTGCAGAACCAACCAGTGAAATGTCAGTCTGACTCATGGAGACAACAAATAAAGTATCTGTTTAATCAAGGCACTCTTTCAGGTGATGACTGCAACTACTTAGATGACTGTTGCTGAACTTGCTTGGTGAAGACATAGGTGATTCTATACCGAATCTGTGCTTTCCAAAATCTACCCATCAACCCAGAAATGAAATGCATCATACTCATTCCCCAGAAGAAAGATAACACCTTGAAGAGGAAAAGCAGGAGGAAGGTGATAGAAAATCTTCCCAATGTTTCCCTAAGCCCTTGGCATAAAAAAAGAAAGAAAAAGAAAGGAAGGGGGTTTCCTTGGTGGTCTAGCCTGCCAGTGTTGGGGACACAGGTTCAGTCCCTGGCTCAGGGAGATCCCACACGCCACAGGGCAACTAAGCCCATGAGCCACAACTACCGAGCTTGTGCTCCACAACAAAAAAAAGCCATAGCAATGAGAAGCCGCTGCGTCACAATGAAGACCCAGAGCAGCCAAAGATAAATAAATAAATCTTTTTAAAAAAAGGGGGGGGAGGAAAAAAGGGAGTGGGGGGGAGGGAGAAAGAAAAGAAGAGAAGGGAAAGGGGGAAAATGCATCTCAGTCAAAATCCCAGATCGAAACCTTAATCTCTGGCAACAAACCTGACAGCCTTCGAGAGACAGTCACCTGAAAGGCCTGTAGCCACTTCTTGAAGGCTGCGGTCACTTGCTCTGAGGCAAAATTCTGGGTTTACTTCATTTGCATCATCACATCTTTATTCTCCTAGAACCTTGAGCCCAATCTGATTATTCCCAGATGCAGGTACACAGCGGACCTTCCTCCCCTGGGCCCTTCCACACTGCCTGACTCTTTATCCTTGGCTCTCTTCACACGTCTTTCCTTCATTTTCCCAGATAGAGACATCTATCTTGTATTCATGCACCACCCAGACTCTTCAAATTCCATCTTCTTCCAGAATTCAAAATATATAGAACTGAAATAAGTAACATCTCCCCTTGAACCAGGAAGAGAGTCCTATTGGTAGGGAAAGTGCCAAGAGAGAGGTGCTGGGGTGGGTGCTGTGTTGGGGGGGATACTCCCTGAGGGGTAGCGGGCTCCACCAGAGCAGTGCCACTTTCCTGGGACAAGGAAAGGATGAGGGTGCTGGGTAGGGGTGCTTCAACCTCCAGCAGGGCTGAAGGCCTGCTAGGTACCCTGCTCCCCACTCTCCACATCTAGGACTTCGTTAAGCATCGCCTGCCCTTTCCAGCAGGACTGGGTTTTCCTCATGTTCCCCAAATCTTCCAAGGCCTCCTCTTTCCTTTGCTCTGCCCACACTCAGCCCTGGGCTTTCCAGGAATGGACCCCAAAATGAACAACCTTGGAGCCATCTACCCACAGTGCTTGGCCTGCTCTGGCCCTGCTCTCTGTCCACTCCCCAGGATCCTCCTGCTGGAATTGGGCAGGGCACCAGGCCCACTTCCAGCTTCTGCACACTTTCACCCAATCTGCTTCCGACTGCCTCCTCTCTGACCGTCCTCTCCGACCGTCCTCTCCGACCCTCCTCTCGCCCCTCACCCATGGCCTGGCGCTGCTCAGCCCTCTTCACGTGTCATCGAGCCCTCATTATAACCCTACAAGGTAGCATCACCCTTAGTCTAAGATGGGGACACTTGGTTCTATTTAGGAGGTTAAGGAACTTGCCCAAACCACAGAGTTTATGATACATCCAGGATTCAAATCCAGTTTTAATTGGCTCTTACATATCAGGGATGGGTATAGCCTCCCTGGGTAGTGTTCTGAGGAAAGCATACAGGCTTCCGGATCCAGGGCTCCTGGTTCGATTCCACCTCCACTGCTCACCGCACAGTCTCAGGCATGCTTTTCAAAACACTACGATTCCCAACATCTTCACCTGATAAACGGAGTTTTTGGTGCCTGCATCACACAACAGAAGACACTCAATGAGCACCAGCTGCCTACTCACAAATGCTCACAGTATTCAGCCAAGAGCTGCTTGGCTTTATCGACTCAGCAACACCCAGCGATGGACCCACGGACTCAATCTCCAGTGGCCAGAACTAGACAGACACTCCAGACGTAAGCAAGGTCTCTCCTTGCTCACAAAGCAGCCTGTGTTCACCTGGAAACCCGACAGAGGGAAAGTACAGAGGAGGGTGAACAATGAGCAGACACCCCACAGTCACTAGGACTGGCCCCAGTGGCTGAAAGGCAACACCATGTGCATGCTGATGAATGATACTTCTCTTAGGTTTATGAGTTCATAACAGAAAATAGACAGATGGGTTCCAGCCAAGCACAAAATGATGGAAAAAAAAAAGATTTCTATGATTAATTCTCTGATTCCTAAAAATTCTTATAACCAACTCAAGAGGATCACACTGATCAAGAAATTACAGTTGACTTTTAAACAAAGTAGAGCTTAATTTATTCATCATTTATAGTCGGCCCTCCATATCCGGGTCCCTCCATGTCTGTGATTCCCCTCCACGTCTGTGGTCCTCAAACATATGTGGTCCCTCCAAGTCTGTGGTTCCTTGGTATCCACAAATTCAACCAACCATGGACCAAGATGTACTGAAGGATCTGCTGTGGAAAAAACCTAAGATCCATGCAGTTCAAACCCGTGTTATCCGAGGATCCGAGGTACACTTAAACTTAGGAACTCACTCCACAAGGGCAGGGAGAGGGTCTTCCCAGGGCTGTTTTCCTTAAATTGTTCATTTTATATTCTTATCAAGCTTCTTTCCTCTCCAGAATGGTGTTAGACTTCTATTTAAATCATAACTCATAAATTGAGTGGAGTTAAGTAAAAAAGATGGCAGAGAAAGATAGGGAGAGAACAGTCAGGAACACAACACGGTCCATGCAGCGAGAGGGTCAGACAGCATGCAGCGCCGCCTTCAGAGCTGTGCTGGGGGCTGGTGTCTCGTGCCTCAGACTGGTTACCCCTTTTAAGGCAAGAAAATCGAAAGGCAGCCGGGAAACCATTCTGGACCATCGCAAATAATAAGGAGTGTCTGGGGGTGGGAGAGGGCATTCAGCTTTGCACTCCAAGTACAATAAGCCCCAGGAAGCCAAGAGGAGGCATTCAAGTCCGAGAACAAACAAAATAAGCATGTTCACATAGCTCAACTACCAGGGGACTCGGCAGGAAACAGAAGGCAAGTGAATGGCACGCTGAAAATATCCAACAAGAGCTTTCTAGAACCCGCGCTGGGCTTGCTCTTGACCTCTGCAGTGGAGTGGGCGGAGGATTCTGCCCCCAGGGAACATCTGACAGTGTGTGAAGCTGTTCTGGGCTATCACAGCTTGGTGGGGTGGTGCTGGGGGTGGAGCCAGAGATGCTGCTGGACAACCCAGTACCCGAAGGGCAGTCCCACAACGAACAATGATCCTGCCTAAGCTGTCGAGACCCCAGGTTGCGAAACTGAGTTCTAGAGGAAGAGCCAGGCTCAACTGGCACCTGGTTCGGTTTCCACCCAACCTGGGAATGTTTACGCTGAAAACCTGGCCCAGGAGCAGCCAAGGGGATCCCAGACTCAGGCTGGAGGCCAAAGGAAGCTCTTCAAAGCTTATTATTTCCTGTTGGTGTCGAGATGAAAAGTCATCCCATTTTGTTTAGATTCAATCCTTCCCAGTATCTAAAGAACAAGTTTCTACACAGCATTAGAAGGGAAAAGGCAAATTCATATGGAGGACTTCCCTGGTGGTATAGAGGCAGGACAGGAATCTGCCTGCCCATGCAGAGGACAAGGGTTCAATCCCTGGTCTGGAAAGATTCCATAGGCCGCAGGGCAACTAAGCCTTCGAGCCACAACTTCTGACCCCAAGTTCTAGACCCGCTGAGCCACAACTGCTGAAGTCTGTGAGCTTAGCACCTGTGTTTCCCAACAGGGAACACTGCCACAAAGAGAAGCCCAAGCACCGCAATCAACAGCAGCCCCCGCTCACTGCAACTAGACAAAGCCTACAGCAATAAAGACCCAGCTCAGCCAAAAAAAAATAAATACATAAAATTTTAACAAAAAGTCATTGATTCCATCAGCAGAAGTCATCGAAAGTAAATGAGAACCAAGAAGGGAAGCAACAAAACTAAACAGAAAAGGACAATTGCACAGCACCAGCCCCACCATCTCAAGCTGAAAACACAGTCTGGAAATGGAATAGGGACTTGCAGAAACTATGACTAACTGCCACAAGGTGGAGACCATAACGAATAGGGTTTAACTTGGAATTTTAAAACAAAAAACAAAAAAAACCAGGAAGCTCTGGTCTTTAAATATGAAATGTAGATCCTGGAGAAAGGCTGTAATCTGGGAGCTATATTGAGATCAAACCCTCAGAAATACTGCCCTGGGCCATCCTTCTGTCTCCAAAGCTGGACCAAGAAGCCAGGGTCCCACAGAGCTGGTGGCCACTAACCAGTGGTTGTTTCCTTACCTAGAATGTGTCTTCACATAAAAGAACAATAGGAAAGAGTCAAGGCCATACAAAAGGAGATGGAAATAAAGTACTTCAAGAGCTCTTTCTATAGGCACAGTTTCAAAGGTCTACTGAAAGAGTAAGAATATATTGTATAGTGCCAAGAGCATTCAGAGGGAAGGACAGTCTCTTCAACAAATGGTGCTAAGAAATCTGGGCATCCACACCAAAAGGATGAAGTGGAACCCTTACCTTATACCACAGGCAAAAGTTAACTCAGAGCAGATGAAAGACCTAAATGTAAGAGCCAAAACTGTGAAACCCTCAGAAGAAAACACAGGGGAAAAGCTTCATGACATTGGATTTGGCAATGGACTCTTAAATATGACACCAAAAGCACAGGCAACAAGGTGTACTGGATGACAACAAAATTAAACACTTGGGACTCCCTGGTGATCCAGTGCCAGTGCCAATGCAGGGGGCACAGGTTCAATCCCTGGTCTGGGAATATCCCACATGCCAAGGAGCAAATAACCTTATACATCACAACTGCTAAGCCCACAGTCTACAGCCTAGCTCCACAGCATGGAAACTACTGCAATGAGAAGCCCATATTACTGCAAGAGAGAATAGTCCCTGCTCACTGCAACCAGAGAAAGCCTATGCATAGCAGTGAGGACCCAATGCAGACAAAAAGTCAAGTAAATAGAAAAAAAAATTTTTTTTAATTAAACACTTCTATGCATCAGAGAACCCACAATCAACAGAGTGAAATGGCAACTCACAGAATGGAAGAAAACATTGGCAAGGGTTTGCTGTGGACTGAATTGTGCCCCTCCCCCACCACTTATATGATGAAGCCCTAATTCTCAAAGTGATTTTATTTGGAGATAGGGCTTTCAGGGGGTGGATTAAGGTTAAATGAAGTGATAAGGGTGGGTCCTAATCCTGCAGAATTGGTGCATTAGGAGAGGCGGGGGAGAGAGACATTTCTGCTGCACACACACCGATGAAAAGCCACGCAAGGATGTAGTGAGAAGACGGCCGACAGCAAGGCAGGAGGAGACCCCTCACCAAGAACCCAATGACTACACCTTGTCCTTGGACTTCCTAGCCTCCAGAACTATGAGAAATCCATTTCTGTTGTTTAAGGCATTCAGTCTATGGTATTCTGTTATGAGCGCCCAGGCAGACTAAGGCAGGGTTACCATCCGGAATATACAAAGAACTCCTGCAACTCAACAAAAACTAACCTGATTTTAAAATGGACAAAGGGCATGAATAGATACTTCTCCAAAGGCGATATGCGCGTGTGCTCAGTCATATCCTACTTTTTACGACCCCACGGACTCCAACCCACCAGTCTCCTCTGTCCATGGGATTTCCCAGGCAAGAATACTGGAGTGGGTTGCTGTTTCCTTCTCCAGGGGATCTTCCTGACTGAGGGACTGAACCCCAGTCTCCTGTGTCTCCTGCACTGGGAGACAGATTCTTTACCACTGTGCCACCTGGGAAGCCCAAACAAGATATACCCATGGTCAAAAGTACATTAAAAGAACGAGTTGTAGTACCTCTACGTTTAGTCTTGGTGTGACTTTATGGTATAGTATGAGTAGTCCTATCGATGATGGTTGGGTTTGGTTCGGTTCGGTTTGGTCTTTATTGTTCACAACCGTTCCTACACCTGTTTAGACCTTGAGAACACTTGACCACGACCCTTATATTTTACCACGTTGACGATACCTTTTGTCATACCACCAAGGACTTTTTTTATTTTCTAAAATGGTATACTAGGTCGTTAAGGTGAAGACCCATGTAAGGGGGGTTTTGACTTTCGTCCCAGAGTTTCTCTTATGACGTGTGGGTACAAGTGTCGTCGTAATAAGTGTTGTCGGTTTTCCACCTTCGTTTGGTTTACAGATGACTGCCTACTCATCTATGTGTTATTCACCAAATATGCACGTTACCTTATAATAAGTCAGAAGTTTTCCTTCTTTTTCATACCTACTTAGAGTTCCTTTAACACAAGTCACTTTATTTGGTCCGTCTTTTTCTGTCTTTGTGAACATACTAATGTGAATACACTCCATGAATACACTCATCAGTCTAATTGTCCTTGTCTTTCATTTTGTCACCGACGTTCCCCGACACCCCCCACCTCCACCACTTGTCCTCAATAATAAATTACCCCTGTCTCAAAAACAAGACTTCTTCTTTGTCAAAACACCGACCTACCACCACTACCAATGTTTTGTCATACTTACATGAGTTACGATGACTCGATTTGTGAAGTATTACCACTTCTGTCATTTGAAATATAATGCACATAAAGTAGTGTTCAAAATTTTTACACTATTCTTTCTGTTTTGTTTCGTTTTTAATATCACCTCCTCCCTTGACCTAAGTAGAGTTAAATCCGTCTTCGTACTTAGTACCGAGTCGTCATTTCTTAGACGGATGTTTCGTCCTCTACGTCATCTGTTCCCAAGAGACCCAACCCTGCTAGGGGATCTCCTCCCTTACCGTTGGGTGAGGCCAGAAAAACGGACCCTTTAGAGTACCTGTCTCCTCGGTCCGTCCGATGTCAGGTACCCCAGGGTTTCTCAGTCTGTGTTATCTCGTGTACGCACACGAGGGCGCGCGTGCAGGCGTGTGTGTGTATGTGTGTGTGTGTGTAGAACTCAGTATTAGAAACAAGTCAGTGTACGGGGACGGAGACAGACCCTGTTGTCGACCCTTTGTCCTCTCGAGTCTTTCCTGGGAAATGCTCCCTCACCGAACAGACTTTTCGTCGTATCCCCTCCACGTCTTTGGTCCGGTCCTGTCCTAGTGGGGGTCGGATGGCCCAGTCCCTACCTCGTCGACTCGGGGACTCCCTCGACCTGGTTCTTCTCTTCGACTCGGGGGTCGTCTCTTCGCGTCGGTTGGGTTAGTGAGTCCTCCTAACCCTACCCCCTCGTCGACCCCTGTCTTCCCGGAACTCACGAAAGAGGGACGAAAGAGGGTTGAGGACTGGAGGTGACGAGGAGTCCCGAGTGGTTCTTCATACACACACCCCCCACCCACCTATCCCCCCACCCATGTCTACGTCGTAGACGTTCGCTGACCACTATACCTCCCTGTTTACCTCACTCGAGTCCCCAGAGGGACAAGAAGCCTCCCCAGCCCAGGAGTGCCTCCTCAGGGCCCTACCCTCATCTGACCTTCGACTCTCTGGGCAGCTGGCCTGTCAGAGTGAGCTCAGGGGTCTCCCTGTAGAAACCTCTCCAGCCCAGGGGTGCCTCCTCAGGGCCCCACCTTCATCTGACCTTCGACTCTCTGGGCAGCGGGCCCGTCACCTTCCGGGGAGCCGCCAGCCCCAGCACAGACCAGCCTGAGTCAGCAGCTTCTCTTGACTTCCCTCCCGTCTCTACTGTCAGCTTGGCCTCCTCCCGCTCTCCCTCCCCCAGGGCCCGGGGGTGCCCCTCAGATCCTCAGCTGCCTGGGGGTCCAGCTCCTGTGTGGATCCCCGCGCTTCCCCCTCCTTCTCAGTGGACTGGGAACTCCTGCCTGACTCAGCCTCAGCGTTCGGCCAGGGCCTCTGCTCGCACACAAACCCATAGTTCTGTTGATGTACCCGAGCCTGAGCGCTTCCCGAGATGGACCTGGGCTCAACCTTGTTCCTAATCAAGGGACAGCCCAGCTGGGCTCCACCAGCCAGGCCAGCCACAGCCCAAGGGGCAGTCAGGCCCCACCGATGCACCTGCAGTCCCCACGACCCTCCTCAGAGACCTCCCTCTATGAATGTTCCAGTCCCTCCTGTGAGGCTCTGCCAACATGGCCTTCCGGTACTCACCACCCCACACCAAATGTCTCTCCCCACACTCCTCTGTCCCAGCCCACCCCCTCCTTCCGCTGCCGCATCCCGCAGAGGACAGACGGTCTCAGCTATGCTCCTGCTCATCCTGCCCAGGACAGTTAAGGCCACTCAGCTGCCAGAGGGCTTTTTAAAAACACAAAGCATGTAAATGGTTAAGATGGTAACCTTTATGGTATGTGTACAATTTAAATTTTAAAAATTATTTTTAAAAACATACAAGTCAGGCCATGTCCCTCCCTGCGGAGAACCTTCCTGTGGCTTCTTCTCACTATATTTAGAGTAAAAATACAAGACCTTCGTCACAACCCCAAGGTCCGAGACCTCTGTCCAGAGACCCCGTCTGTGCTGTCAGAGGGGGCCCCCTCAGACATTCCCAGCTGGATCCCCTGGAGGAGCATCACACCTAGAAGGTCCCCCAGCTCTTCACATGGGGTCAGGGGGAGGGGTCTTCCTCCAAAACGCCTTTTCCCTCCAATCTCTGCATGAGCTTCCCACTCATTTCTTCAGAGATTTACCACTAGATGGAGACTCTGGCTGCCACTGGCCATCCTTTGCTGATCATCTGCCTCACCCACCCCATGCAGCTCGCCTCCCGGTGCATCGCGGTGTTCCTGGTGCACAGAGCAGGTGCTCAGCAGACATTGGTGAATGAGCACTAGAGCCCTTCTTTCATTGAAGAAACATGTGCAAGTGTCTCCTCGCTCTTCCTCTACTAGCCAGGTGCCTAGATTCACAAAATCAGTGCTGAATTAATCGGAGAATACAAAATGGAGCCAGGCTTCCCAGGTGGCTCAGTGGTAAAGGATCTGCCTGCCAATGCAGGAGACTCAGGTTTGATCCCTGGGTTGGGACGATTCCCTGGAGAAGGAAATACTCCCCACTCCACTACTCTTAGCTGGGAAATGCCATGGACAGAGAAGCTTGCCGGGCTATAGTCCATAAAGTCATAAAGAGTCAGACATAACTGAGTGACTAAACAATAACAACAGCAAAATGGAGCCCAAAGCAATGACAGTCCTCCTCCCTAAGACCTGTAGATGCCGTGAAACAATCACCAAGGAAACCAAACAGCTCTCAGGATGAGGACCCCGTGGATACTGATGCAGAGCCTTCCAGAACTGGTATATTGAAAACGGAGTTCATGTGGATGTATCAGCATCAGCCTTATGAGATTAATCTCACTAACTTGTTACGTACGGGGAAATAGTTCTTGAAGACATTCAACACCAAATCTCTAAAACCATCTACTGACTCATCTCCATTCCTGACTTTATTCCCAAAGGATGGCTTTAAAAAAGTGTGCTATAATTCCAGTTTCACAGTAATGGTCAACAATATTTTACAATTTTATGCTTTAACATTTCAGACATCTTAACTGAAACATCACAATACAGGAACTTATGTTCGATGCTTTGTTAAGTGGTAGCCAATGGCAACCACAGGGTTAGGAACCCAAGAATTTAAAGTATCAAAGTCTAAGTACCTTTTGTGCAACTTTTTCTGTTTCTTTGTTCCTCTGGGGGCCCCCTCTCTGCCAGGTGGGACAAGGGGCAAACCCTGTGATGTCAGTGGCACAGCTTCCAAGGAAACCAGCGGGCCGCTTCTGACTCATTCTGTTCTGTTTCCTCCAGAAACAATGCAAGCACTACAGAGCATGCCACTCCACCCCCAGCCCCCCAGCAAAACCCCATGCCCTCCACCCACTCACTTCAATGCACTTGCCCTAAGAGATGGGGGGTGCACAAGTCCCCTCCCCCAGCACTACTGGGTGAAGATGCAAACAGGGACCCTCCGTCCTCAGTGCAGAGGTGAGGCCCCTCCCACACCCACTCCCCCCCCACCCCCCCGCCTT
>SJYG01000001.1:6054085-6082896 GCA_006410535.1 Litocranius walleri | reverse complement strand
GCCAATGGCAACCACAGGGTTAGGAACCCAAGAATTTAAAGTATCAAAGTCTAAGTACCTTTTGTGCAACTTTTTCTGTTTCTTTGTTCCTCTGGGGGCCCCCTCTCTGCCAGGTGGGACAAGGGGCAAACCCTGTGATGTCAGTGGCACAGCTTCCAAGGAAACCAGCGGGCCGCTTCTGACTCATTCTGTTCTGTTTCCTCCAGAAACAATGCAAGCACTACAGAGCATGCCACTCCACCCCCAGCCCCCCAGCAAAACCCCATGCCCTCCACCCACTCACTTCAATGCACTTGCCCTAAGAGATGGGGGGTGCACAAGTCCCCTCCCCCAGCACTACTGGGTGAAGATGCAAACAGGGACCCTCCGTCCTCAGTGCAGAGGTGAGGCCCCTCCCACACCCACTCCCCCCCCACCCCGCTGCCTTGCCCCCAGGCTCACTAAACTTCAGCCACAAGGCCTCAGGCCAACAGGAAACAGAAGCCAGGAGGAGGCAGCCATCTGCAGACACAGGAGAGGCAACTCCCATGCTCCACACTGCACAGGTGCCCAAGAATCCACGAGGCTCACCTCCCGTGGCCCCTCGCTGAGAATGTGGCTCAAAGATCCTCGAGCTGTGGTGGGAGATGCTAGCACTCCCCCTACTCTGACTCAGGGCAGGAGCGCAGGTGTGGTCCCTATTGCCCCATCACAGGCTCTGCTGCACCATGTCACAAGCCAGGCCTCCTTGGCCATGTCCCTGTCCCCTCTGATACATGAATTACAACAAGTTAAGTTTCTCTTCCCCTAAAAGGACATGTTCCTCCCCACAGGGTCCTCCTGTGTGCAGATGTCAGAGGCAGGCGCCTTTATGACGCCAGGAGGCAGGGCGCTCGCCGGGTGGACCCCAAGCTGTCTGGTCAGTTTCTGACTGTGAGTGCGTCTGTGTGTACTTCTCTGTGTGCATGTCTGTGTGTCTGTGTTTGTGTGTGGTAGTGGGAACAACCAATCTGTTTTAGGATTTTTATAAACAGAAGTCTAGTTGATTTACAATGTTGTGTTAGTTTCAGGTGTACAGCAAAGTGATTCAATTATATACACACATATATATTTTTTATCAGATTCTTTTCCCTTATAGGTTATTACAAGATACTGAATATAGTGTTATACAGTAGGACTTTGTTGTTTCTCTATTTTACATATGCATCCTTAGTCATGTCTGACTTTTTGTGGACCTCATGGACTGTAGCCTGCCAGGATCCTCTGTCCATGGGATTTTTCAGGCAAGACTACTGGAGAGAGTTGCCATTTCTTCCTCCAGGGGATCTCTCTGACCCAGGGATCAAACACGAGTCTCCTGCATCTCCTACAGTGCAGGTGGATTCTTTACTGCTGAGCCATCAGGGAAGCCCTATCTATTTTATATATAGTAGTGTGTATATACGGAGAAGGAAATGGCAACCCACTCCAGTGTTCTTGCCTGGAGAATCCCAGGGACAGGGGAGCCTGGTGGGCTGCTGTCTATGGGGTCGCGCAGAGTCAGACACGACTGAAGCGACTTAGTAGCAGCAGCAGCAGCGTGTGTATGTGGAGAAGGCAATGGCAACCCACTCCAGTACTCTTGCCTGGGAAACCCCTTGGACGGAGGAGTCTGGTAGGCTATAGTCCACGGGGTTGTGAAGAGTCAGACACGACTGGCAACTTCACCTTCACTCTTCACTTTCATGTACTGGAGAAGGAAATGGCAACCCACTCCAGTATTCTTGCCTGGAAAATCCCAGGGACGGAAGAGCCTGGTGGGCTGCCATCTGTGTGGTCGCACAGAGCTGGACACAACTGAAGTGACTTAGCAGCAGCAGCAGTGTGTATATGTTAGCCCCAAGCTCCTAAATTAGGAGTTTTGTTGTTGCTGTTGTTCAATTGCTAAGTCATATCCACTCTGTGACCCCATGGACTGCAGCACACCAGGCTTCCCTGTCCTTTACTATCTCTTGGAGTTCACTCAAATTCATGTCCATTGAGTTGGTGAACATAGGAGTTTGGTAACACTCAATTTAAAAACCAAAATAAATCTTGAGCTCAATAAAATAAAGACCTTGTGGAGGGAAGAAACCATGATGGACTCTGGTTCCTTCTTGCTTTTTGCTCAGCAGGCAGACTTCTCCCCCAATGGGCACCTTCAGAAGCCTGTGGTCCCTCATAGACTCACCAAGGACCCCAGAAGTGGCTGTGGGTTTTCTGTAATGATGCCAGTATTCTGAAAAGGCAGCCCTGGGTCTGGTTGAAGGGTCAGAGAAGCAGGGTCTCAGCTGGATCATAGCCATGCTGGGCACTATGGCCCAGGAGTCTGGAGGCTGGCAGGATGGCCTCTGGCAGTCTGTCTGTAGGTCTAGCCAAGGCACTACAGATCCTCCTGGAAGAACTCTGATTCTTTGGGCTGGGGGGAGGCAGGGACTGGGCCAAGAAGAAACACTTAAAGGGCTCTTTCACTGCATGCTGTCTTTGGGGCAGATGGAAGCCTTGGGGGACTTGGCGGTGATGGAGGAGGGCCAGCAGCGGGCCAGGCCCCCATCTGTCAGCCCAGGAGCCAGGTCTGAGGACAGTGGGCAATGAGGCCTCCAGTGCATGGACATGGCAGCAGCAGCCACTCCAGGGTGGGGGAGGGTCAGAGGGACAGAGGAAAGGACCGCACAGCCATCAAGCCTGTCAGCATTTGTGTTGGCTCCTAGACCTCTGGAGGAAATGAGGGGGAGACAGAACTTTCCTGGAACTTCCACAGTACGGAGTGTATGGGACCAGCCGCAGGGCCGCACTGGCACCCTGGCTGTCTCAGGGCCTGGCGGACACCCCTTCTGGGTATCGGGCAGAGTTCAGCTTTCCATCCAGCTGCCGAGTCGGCCATCGCTCTGGATTTTCTTATTGTTACCGGATTAGGTGAAAACACTGAATGTGCTGATTTCCTTTTTGTTTTCACATTCCTGAAATGTTCTTTGCTAACCCACAGGCTTTAGCTCTTTTCCTAGAGCACCAGCTGGCTCATGAAAGCAACTGCTGCACTTGGCAGGGTTAATTTATTCAGCGCCTGGAACAGGCCCCTATCTCTCTCCAGCACACAACGCTCTCAGATCACGTTTTAAACACACACACAATAGCCGCACACATGAGGGATCCTGCCCAGGCTGCTCGCAGGACGGCCCTGTCATCACAGGGCCTTGCAGAGACCTCAGGAGCAGGCCTACAAGGAACAGCAGGACAGTAGCGGGCTTGTGACCGGTCCCCAGGGTGGGACCCAGGCACAATGATGCTACAGCACTGTGCCTGAGGCCAGGGGACACAGTGACACAGATGTGTCTGACTGGTGTGGTTCAGTGCAAGCTGCCCCCACCTTGTTTTTGTTCTGGGGTGAGGCCCACCCAGAGCCCTGCCCACGATGGCCAGGTGCCCTGCACTCAGACCTGAGGGACAGGCAGTGGCCTTGTCACCAGCCTCCAGGCCTCCCCACAGCCACTCTACACCCAGGACAACAGCTTCCCACCCCCACTCCTACTTTCAACTTGACCCCTATAGCCCTGTCTTGTCTTCCCACCACAAGAAATGTCCACAGCTCCCTAACCAGGCTGACTCCCTGCTGACTCATGCCCCACCCTAGTTCTTCAACCCAGAGCACCCTAAAGCAAAGGACTGCCTCGTTCCTCTGGCTCCACAGCTCTGGGCCCACTGTCCCGTCTGTCATCAATATTGGCTAAAGAAAGACAGAAACTTCAGTAAACCCAGCAAACTGCTAGAAGAATGCAAGAGAAAATCTTTGTGACCTTCAGTTAGGCAATGATTTCTCAGCATCAACACTAAAAGTATGATTCATAAATAAAAAAAATTTTTAAGTGATAGATAAACTGGAATTCATCAAAATTTAAAACTTCTGCTCTTCAGAAGACATTGTCAAGAAAGTACAGAGCCAAGCCACTGGCTGGAAGGGAGGCATCCACAAAACACAAAACTGATCAAGGACCTGATTCCTGAATTTATGAAGAAACTCACAAAACTCAACAACGACAGAACACACAACTCAATAAAAAATAATCAAAGATTCAAACACTTCACCAAAGAAGATAACTGGATGGCAAATAAACACCTGGAAAGATGCTCAATGTAAGAGTCATTGTTGTTGCTTGGTCACTAAGTCGTGTCTGACTCTTCGCGACCCCATGGACTGCAGCATGTCAGGCTTCCCTGTCCTTCACTATCTCCCAGAGTTGGCTCAAATTCATTGCCATAGAGTCCATGATGCCATCTAACCATCTCATCCTGAGTCATTAAGTAAATGCAAATTGAAACCACAGGGAGACATTACTATATGTCTAATTAGAATGGCTTGAAATTTAGAAACATAAAAACAAGTGCTGGCAAAGACAAGGAGCAACTGGAACTCCCATTCATTGTTGGTGCAAATACAAAATGAACAGTGGCTTTGCAAATTAATTTAGTCATTTCTTTTTGTTAAAAAAAAACACACACATAAAAGGTAACTGTGTAAACTTTAAAGATCTCATTGGCTTTACTCAGTGATTCATGAATAGGGTAGAAACCCATCCAGCAGTGAGAAAGGAGCTCCGATGAGGTGTACAGAGGACAAGACCTTCACAGGGAGAATGGGCAGGAATAGGAAGCCATGCTCAGCAGAAAATCGGCGTGGTTATTGCAAAGTCACTTCCCTTTAGGGAGGTGGGGGTCCACAAGGCCAGTGACCTCAGCCAGTGCTGATCAGGGAATTCCTCATTCACTGGTTTTAAGAATCTGTTTTGGGGATAAGATGAAACTGTAGTGAAGTCTTGGTTTGGTGATGAGGGGCTCAGCATCAGTGACTCCATTTGGGGCCCCTTGTCTTTAACAGTATAAAATTACACCTGCACTGATCATATAGTCCAGTAATCCTACTCCTTGGTATTTGCCCAGGAGAAATGAAAGGGTATCTGAGTGGGAAGTAATTCATAGGCTTGGTCCTGATGAAATAAAATTCATGTTTTAAAGCACGATAAGAAAAATTTAAACATAATTTTACTCTGCTTTTGGCCTCCTCCCTCCCCACTAGTGTACATGTGCATCTGCACTAACCAGACCCCTGCACTCCCCACCCCCAATGGTGGAAATATCTGCTCAACCATAAAATCAACTTTTCTCCTCCTAGAACAAGGACCTACTGTATAGCACAGGGAACTATAGTCAACATTTGGTCACAACCTGTAAGGGAGAAGAATCTCAAAAAGAATGTATATGTATAATTGAATCACTTTGCTGTATACCTGAAACTAACATAATATTGTAAATCAATTATGTGCTTAGTTGCTCAGTCATGTCTGACTCTGCAACCTATGGACTGTAGCCTGTCAGGCTCCTCCATCCATGGAATTTTTCAGGCAAGAATACAGGAGTGGGTAGCCATTTCCTTCTCCAGGGGATCATCCCAACCAGGGATTGAACTTGTGTCTCCTGTGTCTCCTGAATTGCAGGTGGATTCTTTACCTGCTGAGCCATTAGGGCTTCAACTAAAAAAATTAAAAAACGACATTTATCTACTTCTCGTTGTTGTTTTGGATTTAGTTGCTCAGCCAAGTCCAAATCTGTGACCTCACAGACTGTAGCCCGCCAGTCTCCTCTGTCCATGGCATTTCCCAGGCAGGAATACTGAAGAGGGTTTGCCGTTTCTCTCTTGAGATCTTCCCAACCCAGGGATCAAACCCATGTCTCCTGTATTGGCAGGCAGGAGCCTGCTGAGCCACCTGGGAAGCCCCTCTCCTTCTGGTACCAGTCATGTAACTCTAGAAGAAGTTCTCAGTCCTGCTGGGGAAACAATGACCACCATTCACCTTGTTTGTGCAGACATCTTTGGCGGACTTCATGGACAAGGCCACTACAGTACTTCCCTTTCCTGCACCAGACAGTGACTGGTGCAGGAAAGATTGGTCAGATGACCTAGGGAGATAACGGGCCCCACTTGGAGAAAGTCCTCAGCTTAAATACTTACTTATGACCTTACATTAGTATCACTAGCTATATTACTTATATTCTACCTATTTTACAAAATTACTGTTTCTGACATCACCAAATGATGTGTGACTGAGACTCAGAAAGAATAAATGATGACCAGGTGGTCTGAGATCCAACCAGTCCATTCTGAAGGAGATCAACCCTGGGATTTCTTTGGAAGGAATGATGCTAAAGCTGAAACTCCAGTACTTTGGCCACCTCATGCGAAGAGTTGACTCACTGGAAAGACTGTACGACCCTCTCTAACCCCCGTCCTCCTCTTCCCCTGCTGGCTCCTACTCTACTGACCTACCGTAGCGCCTGAGCTACCTGCACTCAGACTCACTTGAGACTCTCTACCACTACTTGTCCCTCCGGACCATACGACGCTAAGTACCCCAACGTTTCTCAGCCTGTGCTGACTCACTGACTTGACTTGACTGACTCCACCAGACTTTGTTAACTGGTTTATATTTCAGGATATTCTAGTTCACATTGAGATCTACACCCTCCCTCGTTGTTCTCCTTTAGCAAAGGACCTGTATTGTCTGACATTCTACCCCTAGGTCTCCGAAACCCGTTGACAATTGTCCCGGACCAGGTGATTGTCGTACGACGTACCGGGTAGGTACTTTAGGAACGGATTAGACCCTTGTTCGTAAGGATAAACGGTATTCTGTTTGACCAGTGATTTACGGAGGGTTTGGAACCAGTTTTGATTCTGGTTTTCCCTCTCCGAACAGTTTATTTCTTGCAACGGGTGGCAGGTCAAGGTATTCTTGGTTCAGTAGTCGGGGACGACTACTACTGGGTGTCCTGTGGGACTTCTTACAAGACTCACTTCTGGTCCTACTTCGTGAGACACGAGACCTTTTTGACCGTCTTGGTCGGGAGTCTGTCAATCTATAAAAGTCCTCTTTAAAAATACTTGGACCTAAGAACGTAGAAGGGTATGAATCTTTTTGTGAAATTTTTTTTTTCGTAATTTACTCCACTCCACAGACGAGGAGCACTGGTCGTCGTTGGAGGATGGCTCTACCCACGAGTGACGTATATGGGGGAAGTAGTTTTGGTGTGTACATGACCGGAGGGGACGAATGGAGAACCCTTGTCAGGAGTCTCGATGGACTCTCCGGTAGAGGGTACAACGTTAGGAGCCCCCCGAGCTTATTTAAAAGGTAAAGAAAGAATCTAACTGATAACTAATTAAAAAGTAGTTGTCAAGTATTGTGGTATTTCGGTCAGGAATGTGAGACACGTCCATCTGTCGTGGCCCTGACTCAGGTGTCGAGTCACCACCAACCTTCTGTGCAGCCTCCCCGACTCATTTTCGTGCTTGGTCTCTGAACCCCCTCTAGTACCACCCTAGTGTGACTCGTGCGCGACCCGTTCAAGTGTACCCGAGGAACGAGGTTGGGTCCGGGTGGGGGTTGGAGTGGAGGAACGGGAGGAGTCTGACCCGGTGGGGCCGGGGGTCATCGGTCCTACAGGTCGAGGGTGAAAAAAAGAATAAAGAAGGAGGAGTCGACGGAAAGGATGGTTAACGTGGGTAACGTGGGTAGGAAGGTCGGGGTCTAGTTTACACTGAAGAAGGGACCTTGGAATAGACTGACGGTTGAGGGGTGTAGGTATTCTTCGACCTTTAATGACCTACGTGGAGACTTCGAGTTCGTGAAATAGATGCACGAGAGTGTCATGGTGGAAGAGAACACACTGACCCATACCCCTCTGGTACAGAGAGTTTCCCTAACTTTCGTCTTTTAGACCAAAACGTATATCTGTCTCCGTAGAACTCCCTACACAATGTACACCATTCTCGAGTCTTAAGATAAACTACTTAATTACTACTTTACTCGTCCGTGTCACTGGACACCGGTCACTTCACCCACACCAGTCGTGAACCCTTTATCTTGTAATGGATCCTCAAGTCTCTCTACCAAAGAACCACTATTCGTTTGTCCTGATACCCCCAATTTTGAGGTGTGGATGACAAGAGGATCATTAGTGAACATCAAGGGATTGGATCGTCTAGTTTTGGTGGACGGTCTGACTAATTTTTGTACGTCCGGACCCCAAGTGAGGGACGCTGGGACTGAGTCAGGGTAGTTCCCATTCAGAACGAAGTATATATAAAAAAAAAAACCGTCCCCAGGCGTGACACACTGAACACCCCAGAACCAAGGGTCTGTCTCTAACTTGTGTCCAGGAACCGTCACTTTTCGAGCCTCAGAATTGGTAACCTGACGGTCCCTTCAGGGAACGAAGGTTATAAAAATTATTTTGAGGGTCCCACAGAGACTCGTTGGTTCGAACTCTGAATCGACGGATCTGTCGGTCTTTCGACTTCTGAGTAACTGTCCATTAAAAAAATTTTTCTCGTCGAGACTCTTAGACATGTCTTCGGTGTGTATGTATACTGTCTTTACACTGATCTAGTAGTGTGACACTATGTAGGTACGGACCGTTATGTTTCTTTATTTCGTGACTGTGTGTCTTGTTGTACCTACTTAGACTGTTCTTTGATCCGTGTTTTATGATGCTCACAATAGCAAGGTAACTATACTTCAAGATCTTCTTCGTTTTCTCACTGTCCTACGACTAGTCACAAACGGACCCCAACCACCACCCCAACCCCGACCACCCGACCCTTGTCCTGATCTCCCTGTACTCCTTTCAAAACTCCACTTCCTCTACGAATCATAGAGCTGTCACCGCCAAGACACCCACACACGTCAATAGTTTTCAGTAACTCAATGATGCGTTCAATAAGAGGGCATTTGCTGAGACTCGGAACCCAGGACCCTAACGGGAATCCTGCCGCTGTCCTCCAACCTGCATGGCTAGCCTGTCACCATGTTCTGCCTTCTGATTCGGAAATCTCTCCTGGATCCTCCTCCCACTCATTACTTCCAAAGCTTGGCGACACTGCCAGGGGTAGAACTGCTGCTGGTCTTCCTGCCCAGAGTTCAGGGCCACGGCCACCTCTGCCAACAGGCTTTTCAGATGCATTACCGATCATGCCCCACCTTGAACTCCCATTTAGATCCCTCTGATTACAGACCACCCACCTCCACCCCTTCCAAGGTGAAGACAAAGTGCCATGTGCCTCTCTGGGTTCTCTCTGACCCGCCACTCAGACCTGCTCCTGGCTGGACTGTGCACGGCTCCCCAAAGCACCACCACAGCTCCAGACTGGACTGTGCACGGCTCCCCCAAAGCACCACCACAGCTCCAGGCTGGCGTGCTCGCCACCTCTCTGGCCACAAGGTTCTCCCAAGAGCCTCCGCTGGCAACTCCTGGTCACCTTTCCAAGCCTCGGTTTCCCCACCTTGAAAGAGAGGGCCGTACCTATGGGCACCTCGTGGGAATCAGAGGAAACGATCCTCTAGAACTGGACTGCTTCATTTGCCATGCAGTTGGCATGCCAAAGTCTCATGTTCATAATTTTAAAAAACATTTGTGTACACCTGTGGCGGATTCACATCAATGTATGGCAAAACCAATACAGTATTGTAAAGTAGAATAAAGTAAAAAACAAAACAAACTTGCTCAAGCTAATAAATAAATAAATAACATCAATGTATTTGAAAAAGAAAACTGAAGCCAGGGGAAAAGACACTTCCCATGCACCGGTTTTCCCCAGTGAAGGTATAGTCCTGCCTGTTTTGTAAGACTTTTCGTGGGTGTCTCCTGCTGAGACGACACGGACACACGGAAACTCATGTGGCAGAGGAGAGAGGAGAGATGAAGGGAAGTGAAACGGCCACTCTGAGCACAGCCACAGAAGACATAGTCTGTGGGACTGAGCCAGAGGGACAGAACCAGATCAGAGGAGCACATGTGTGCCTATCTCTGCATCCTAACGAGAGGGGCAAGCCCATTTCTGAGTCAACTTAAAGGATGAACGTCCTGCGAAACTGAGCTAAGGTCTGATTCTAGTAAGAGATTAGACTCAGTGGAAGAAAAGGGGAATCCCCCAGATCTGAATTTCCAGCCACCCAGGGTGGTGGAGATGCTACAGAGTAACTTGAGCCCCTTGCCCAGGGAGTGGGGGCAAAAGACCTCTAAACAGAAACCACGTTAACAAGTAACTTCCTAGAAAAGCCTCTGTCTCTGTTATATCTTTGAGACTCTGCCATTTAGGCCTCGCAAGCACAGCGTTTGGCCCAGATACTGTGCATAGGGACGTTAACCGGCCCTCTGCAAGGAAGGGAGGGGGCGCTCCCCAGAGCTGGATTCCAGGGGAGAACCTTAGAACTGGTCCAGTGGGCAGTCCCCCTCGCCACTGGACTTCAGATTTCCCATGCCTGGCAACAACATGCACCCAAGCAGGCTCTGCACCACAGCTGTGAACACATCTCCATGCTGCCAGTAACTAGAACCCGGAGGAGAACTGTGTTTCCAAAGACCTTTAGACGTGAACCTAAAGTTAGATCCCCTGGAAAAGGAAATGGCAATCCACTCTAGTATTCATGCCTGGGAAATCTCGTGGACAGAGGAGCCTGGTGGGCTACAGTCCATGGGGTCGCAGAGTTAGACACGACTGAGCAAGTAAACAGCAGCAGCAGCAGTATTAATTATCCTTACTTAGCAAGACAAGAAGAGTGACAGGCAGTGAGAAAAGACAATGTTTTCAGGCTGTCAGAAGATGTTTGAAATCCATCGTCAGCCCCCAAACAAGCATGTAGCACGCACTTGCCCAGCCCATGAGGATGTGTTAATAACGTCAGGAGTCAACAGAGACTTGCGATGTTACACTCACAGCAGAAGAACCTCTTTCCCCAGATAGCGCTGTTGTTCTGAGAGTTTCCACCCCCACCTTAAATAATAACCAGCTAGGTACTTACTCCAAAACCTCCTGTTTCTTGGGAGCGGCTGACCTCGATCAGCAAGCCAGTGATACTATTTTAGGGTTTGGCGCTGGCGGGAGGAAAACCACACTTGAGGGGCTGGGCGCTGAGCATTGGAGCAATGCTTTGCTCAGGAAGCAGGCGGGCTCTGCTCTCCAGGGCCTCTCCCCCTGCCTCTCCCTCCTCTTTACCCCCTCCCATAAACTGCAAAATCACTTCTACCCTACTGGTGCCTGAGCACTTCCTTTGAATGTCTCTGAAACATAGGATTTAAAGATGTAGGCCGACTGCTTTCTTGCTGATTGCTCCCTGAGATATCAAACAGAAGAAGAAGAGGAAAAAAAGCCAGTCTGCTCTGCAGAGGTGTTGTTCAGTTGCTAAGTTGAATCCGACCCTTTGCGACCCCATGGACTGCAGCACTCCAGGCTTCCTTGTCCTTCACCATCTCCCAGAATTTGCTCACTCATGCTCACTGAATTAGTGATGCCATCCAGCCATCTCATTCTCTGCTGCCCCCTTCCCCTCCTGTCCTCAATCTCTCCCAGCATCAGGGTCTTTTACAATGAGTCGGCTCTTCATACAGGTGGCCAAAGGATTGCAGCTTCAGCATTAGTTCTTCCAATGAATATGCAGGGTTGATTTTTAGGATTGACTGGTTTGATCTCCTTGCAGTCCAAGGGACCCTCAAGCATCTTCTCCAGCATCACAGTTTGAAAACATCAATTCTTCAGCGTCCTGTCTTCTTTACAGACCAACTCTCATATCTGTACATGACTACTGGGAAAACCATAACTTTGACTATACGGACCTCTGTCAGCAAGGCCTCAGGGCCCCTCCCCTGCCAAAGTCTGTGGCTCTTGGCAGTGACTCTTAATTCTACAACTCATATGGAAATGCAAGGGTCCCAGAATAGTCAAAACAATTTTGAAAAAGAGGAACAAGGTAGGACTCACACTTCCCAATTTCAAAACTTACTACAAAGCTACAGTAATCTAGACCATGTGATATTTGGCACAGGGCTAGACATACGCAGATACACAGAACAGAACTCAGAGTTCAAAACTGAACTCTTATGTTTATGGGCAGTTGATTTTGGACAAGGACACCAAAACCATTAGACAGGGGAAGAAGAGTCTTTCAACAAGTGGTGTTGGGACAACTGGACATCCACATGCAGAAGTATGAAGTTAGACTCCTTCCTCCCACCACATGCAAAAAATACCTCAAAATATAAGAGTTAAAAAATAGAAAACTCTTAGAAGAAAACGTAAGCATAAAACGTGGCCTCAGACTAGGCCACATTTTCTTAGCTATCACACACGAGACATAAGCAACCAAAGAAAAACTAGATACGTTGGACTTTGTAAAAATCAGAAACGTTTGTGCTTCAAAGTACACTATCAAGAAGTGAGGGCTTCCCTGGTGGCTCAGTGGTTAAAAAAAAAAAAAAAATCCACCTGTCAGTGCAGAAGACTCGAGTTTGATCCTTGATCTAGGAAGATCCCACATGCCACAAAGCAATTAAGTCTGTGTGTCACAACTATTGAGCCTATGCTCTAGTGCCTGGGAGCTATAACTACTGAGCCCTAGTGTCCCAACTATTGAAGCCCATGTGCTCTAGAGCCTGTACTCCACAATAAGAGGAACCATCAAAGTGAGAAGTCCACACACCGCCACTGGAGAGCAGCCCCCACACACCGCAGCTAGAGAAAAAGCCTGCATGGCAACAAAGACTTAGCATAGCCAAAAATAAATAAATGAAATTACAAACAAAAAAAAAAAAGAAAGAAAGTGAAGAGAGAATTCACATGATGGGGGGAAATATTTACAAATCACATATCTAATAAGGGTCTATTATCCAGAATATAAAGGACAAGTAACCCAACTGAAAAATGGGCAAAGGAGCCAAACGGACAATCCTTCAAGGAAAATATGAAACATACAAATGGCCAATAAGCACAGGGAAAGATATTTGCAATTATTAGGCATTAGCAGTACAAAAATCAAAGCTACAATGAGATAGCACCTCACATCTACTAGAATGACTACAGCTAAAAAAGACAACAGTAAGTTTTAGCAAAGCTGTGGAGAAACTGAACCTCCATACATTGTTTGTGAGAATGTAAAATGGTATTGTTGTTTGTTTAGTTGCTCAGTCATGTTGACTCTTTGCGACTCCATGGACTGTAGCCCGCCAGACACTTCTGTCCATGGAATTCTCCAGGCAAGAATACTGGAGTGTGTTGCCATTTCTTTCTCCAGTAAAATGCCATGGCATCTGTGAAAAAAAAAATTGGCATTTCCTCAAAGATAAAGACAGTCACCATTGTGATCCAGTAATTCCACTCCTAGGTATGTACCTCCAAAGAACTGAAAACAGGAGCTCAAATAAAAATCTGTACAGGAATGCTCACAGCAGTACTATTCACAATAGCCAAAAAGTAGGAAAAAAAATCCTCATCAAGTGATGCATGGATAAACATAATGTGAGATCCATACAATGGAAATATTATTCATCAGTAAAAATGAATGAATTTTTTTTAAAAAGGAGTGAAGTAGTGGGACATGATACAACATAGATGAACCTTGAAACCATTATGTTGAGTGAAAGAAGCCACATAAAAAAGGTCACAATTGTATGAATATATTCATATGAAATTTCCAGAATAGCAAATCCATAAATACAGAAAGTAAATTAGTGGCTGCTGTGGGATAAAGGGAAGAGTTAGAATGCGGAGAGTCTGATAATTGCTCCAGGACTCCCTTTGGGGGTGATAAAAATGTTCCGGAATTTGACAGTGGTGACTGTTGCAAAACTTTGTCAATACACAAGAAAATTACTGTATTGTATCCCTCAAAATAGTGAATTTTATGATGTGATTTATATAAATTTCACAAGTGATACTGTAAAATATTTGATGATGTGGAACAAAGATGACAATATATTTAGTGGAATATATGGTTATGTATTAAGTTTGTATCAGCACTGAACTGAAGATGCAAAACCTATGGCTACAAAGGGTCAATTGCATATTTATTTTTAAAAATCTGTGTGTAAGTTGACCCATGAAGTACAAGCCCAGCAGTTCAAGGGTCAACTGTAGAAATATCATATGATCCTGCTTCTGGATATTTACCCAAAGGAACTGAAATCAGGATCTCTAAGAGACATTAACACTCCTTTGTTCATGGCACTGCTGTTCACAGTATCTAGGATGTGGGATCAACTGAAGTGTCCATCAGCAGACAAATGGATAAAGATGGTACGCATATACAATGGAATGTGATTCAGCCTTAAAAAAAGTAAGGAGAGTCCACAGTATGTGACAACATGAATGAACCTGAGGACATTATGCTGAGTGAAATAAACCAGTCACGAAAAAACACTTCCTGACTCCACATATCTGAGGAACTCTAAAATAGCCAAATTCACAGAATCAAAGAGTGGAATGGTAGTTACTAGGGGCTGGGGGAGGGGGAATGGGGCATAAAGTTTAATTAATTAATCAACTGGCATAAAGTTTCAGTCAAACAAGAGGAGTAAGGTCTAGAGGTTTACTGTACAGTGCTGTACCTCTAATCACAAATCATTAATTGTATGCTTAAACATTTAAGAGAGTAGGTCTTGGGGCTTCCCTGATGGCCCAGTGGCTAAGACTCCATGCTCCTGAAGCAGGGGGCCTGGGTTTAATCCCTGGTCAGGGAACTAGATCCCATATGCTGCAACCAAGACCTGGTACAGCCAAATAAATATATATATTTTTTAAGCGAGAGAGAGCAGATCTCAAATGTTCTTACCATGGTAAAATAAAAGTTTAGAAAATAAATGACAAAAAAGAGGATGTTACCTCTAGCTGCTGAAATGATGGAAGGTTCTAATTGTCATTATGTTCTTAAGATTTTTTTGACACTAGCTGAGATGAACATGGCTTGTTTTATCATTTTAATGATACTATTTCAGCACAATAACCATTAGGCATTCTCAGAGCAGCAGACTCTATGACTTGATGGCTTATTCTGAGGAAACTAAGTCCAAAATGATCCCAGGCAGGCTTTCTTAAGTGTAGAAACAAGTAAACCCTGAACAAGATGTCCTCTGTGGGGATAAGGAACCTCAGAACAGAGGGAGGTGACGGATCATGACAGTGTGTCCAGGTGTCCACTGGCACTGAAGCTGCACAGGACAAGGGTGGTCTACCTCCTGGGCTGGGTTCATGATTCCAAGCTAGTGCTGAGAGGAAATCTCTGTGCCAGCCAAGTTCATAAGTGCCTCAGCAGGAAACCTGCCCACTCTCCATGGAACAGAATTTATTAAGCCTTAGCCAAAAATCAAAGCCTTTAAATGTTCTGTTTGCTCTTGGAAAAAATAAATCTGTCAACCCTAAAAATACCTAGGACAAAGCTAAAAGATGAAAATGACTCTGAGTGTGTTTCAAAGAGATGGTTGATGAATCTTTGCAAAGACTGTCAGAGTCGTTAGGACCCTTGCATTATAGTGGAGACATGCCCTCAAGGACCTGTGATGAAGTACATGAAAGGACACCCTCCCCGGGCAAAAACAGCTGAAAACTTTTCATAGTCTCTTTCACGCAGCCAGAACAAACCCTGTGCTTATTACTGGAAAATGAGTATAAACAGAAAGTGTTTACATGATGTGCTGAAGGTGGTGGTTTAGTCGCTCAGTCATGTCCGACTCTTTTGCAACCTCGTGAACTGCAGCCTGACAGATTCCTCTGTCCATGGCATTTCCCCGGCAAAAATACTAGATTGCCATTTCCTCCTCCAGGGGATCTTCCCAACCCAGGGATCAAACTCCTGCTTTGGCAGGCAGAATCTTTACCCCTGAGCCACCCGGGAAGCCCTACCTGAATACATAGACTCTGAAACCTGACATCAGCATGTAAGACAGTACTAGGTTGGCCAAAATGTTCATTTGGGATTTTCCTAAGATCTTTTGGAAAAACCCAAATGAACATTTTGTCCAACCCAATACACTGCTCTTCTTTGTAAATATCTGTGTGACCTGACTGTAAAAAATCATTCCTCCTTAAAGGAACTTGACTTTTATGTTAACTCAACCATCTCTTTAGATGACCTTTTAATTTACGTCTAAAGCATCAAATTTCACTGTAGGAAATTACATAGAGAGAAGTAATTACAGAGGGAGACACACCGCACAGAGAGAGAGATGGTTAGTGAGGTTGCCCTTTGTACGAGCTCTGGACCGGGGTCACTGCACCCTCCCTGAGGAAACAGGAAGACCAAACTCATTCTGCAAACACGTAGCTAGGAACATAGGCCTGTTGGCTTACAGTTTAGGCCTTGATATACTGCCATAAAAACACCGGTGGAGGGCCAGATGAACTCACAGGCCCAAAGAAGCCTTGACAGGTCAGGTCGCCATAAGGCGAGTGTGGCTCCAAGGCTGGCCCCTCCCCACTCTCCTCCCACCCCACCCCAACCAACCCTTGCTGCCAGGGCCACACACCTGCCACCCACACAGCACCTCCTGTGTGAGGATGCTGAGGGAGGCGATGCATATGTTTGAACTGTTTAATTAGCCAGGAATAGGAAAGCAGCGATTCTTTTGGCTTCAAAGCAGATGTTGAGCTAAGTGGGAAGAATAAGAGCCCCAGAGCCTGCAGGATGACTCAGCCCCGTTCCCCCACAGGTCCCAGCATCCTTGGGGATGTCCCTGTCCACCTGACTTCCCTACTATAGGGATTCTGACACTGAAAGGCCCTCTTTAACATCTAGCAGCCCTTCACCTCCTCCCTCCCAGCCTGGTTTGCAGGTTAAGCTGAAACCCCTGCACCGTTTCCAAACTCAGGTTCCCAAAGGCCTCCCCACCCAGTCTGAATCCCAAGACCACCTCCTCCCACCAGGCTCCCCATCAGCTCCCTGCTCAGCCAGCTACCAACTGGGATCTGCCACATCACCATCCTTCCGTTTCCAATCTGGGTCTCCGGATGGAACTATGAAGACTGAACTCCACCGAGGGAACATGGCCCTCATTGCCCCTGAAAGAAGCGAAACTGTTAGTCATTCAGTCAGACTCTGCAACCCCATGGACTATAACCCATTAGGCTCTTCTGTCCATGGAATTCTCCAGGCAAGAATACAGGAGTGGGTTGCCAGTTCTTTCTCCAGGGGATCTTCCCAATCCAGGAATCAAACCCAGGTCTCCTGCATTTCTTTACCATCTGAACCACCTCACCTCATCATCAGATTCTTTACCATCTGAACCACCTCACCAAGAAAGCCCTCATTGCTACTGAGCAATTGATTTATTCAACTCTAACTATTTTCATGTTGAACCTCCCAAAAAGCATTTATTCTAAGAATTTCTTGCTAACTCAGAGGGGAAAGGTCATTAGCCTGACTAATCGCAGGTTGAGCATTATTCTTCAAGTCAGCCTTACTACTATCAAAGCCTACATGATCTCCACCTGATGCCTGACTTGTTTCTTCCTGATTCTGAACTTTCTGTATCGGTGATAGGGGGTGGGGACAGGGAACAGGGCTGATGCCCCTCTCCCAACCCTCAGCAACAACTTTTGAAACTTTGCTTCCGAAAAGGTACAAAAGATGCAAGGAAGAAGGCTTCCTTGGTGGTCCAGCTATTAAGAATCCACCTGCCAGCGCAGGGCACACAAGTTCAATCCCTGGTCCGGGAAGATTCCGTATGCCACAGGGCAACTAACAAGCCCACGTGCCACAACTACTGAAGCCTGTGTGCCTAGAGTCTGTGCTTTTTAACAAGAGAAGCCACTGCAATGAGAAGACCACTTGCTGCAACCAGAGAAAGCCCTCATGCAGCAATGAAGGCCCACTGCAACCAAAAATAAATAAATTATAATAAAAGAAGGTACGAACAAGAAATGACTAAAGAAAAAGCAGCAATTAATGAAACCAAAAACATTTTTAACAGTCCCAAAGACTAATAAAAGTAAAAGCTGGTGTTTTAAAAGGGCAAACAAGATAGAACTTCACACAAATTTAATCAAAGAAGAAAAAAAGGCATCCAAATTAGAAACAAGAAAGAGGACATAATTATATATATGGATTTCTAAACTGGGAAAACAGATAATTTTCTAGGAAAACACAGATTACCAAAATTAACTCAAGAAGAAACAAACAGTTCCAGATGAAAAAAAGCAAAGGGTAGGAAAAGACAATTCAGAGAAATACTAAAGACTAATAAACACATGACAAGATGCTTCATCTACTAGTGCCCAGCAGGCATGAACTCAGCAATAGGATACTTTTAAAGCCATCATATTGGCTAATATTTTTTAAAGGGATAACAGTGTCAGCAAAAATGTGGGAAACAGGACTTTCACACACTTGTATGCATGGATCTTGGGAAGCGGCTGGAGAGGAGATTGTAAAAGGGGACTTCCAGGACTTCCCTGGTGGTCCAGTGGCTAAGACTACACGCTCCCAATGCAGGGTGCCCAGGTTCCATCCCTGGTCGGAGAATTAGATCCCACCGGCCACAGCTAAGAGTCTGCAAGATCCTGCATGCCACAACTAAGATGTGGCTCAGTCAAATAAATGTATCTATTTTGAATTAAAAAAATAAAGGGAGACCTTTCACATTTTACTCTCTGCACTTCTATGAGTTTTTATAAGAATGTGCTTTAAAAATGGAATTTCTAAGCCTGTATACACAAGGACTAATACCACAACTGTTACTATCTGTTTAGATTGGAGAACAAAGTACTTTGAAATGAGAAAGTAGACTTAAAATAGTTTATGGATCTGAAACATAAGAGGCAAGAAAAAGGAGAAACAGAAAACTAAGCAGCAGAGTACAGACTGGATATGATGCAGAAGAAAACCAAACACCAGCTCCGTGAGGGTAGAAGCCCTGGCCTCTTCCTTCTGCCCCTTGCTGAGAGCCCAGGACAGGGCACTGAGTAAGTGTTTGCTGAATACATGAAAGAAAAATGGGATTCATACATCCAAAGCTACTTTGGGAATTTCAACTTCAAAAGAAAAAAGTGCAACAATTTTACTCAAGTGTATTTGACTAATTGTGGTGGAGGGTTAGTCGCTAAGTCATGTCCAACTCTTGTGACCCCATGGGCTGCTAGACTTCTCTGTCATGGGATTCTCCAGGCAAGAATACTGGACTAGGTTGCCATTTCCTTCTCCAGAGGATCTTCCTGACCCAGGAATTGGACCCCGGACCCAGGTCTCCTGAATTGCAGGCAGATTCTTTACCAACTGGGCTATAAGGGAAGCCCAAGTATTTTATTAATGTTATCTTGAAATGCAAGATTATTCTTTTCCCTGAAATCCTGTTACACTCGTCATATAACCATTAAGTTTGAAATTTATACTTTGGTTATTTTTCTGCATCCAACCTTCAGTTACAGGGATGTGGTTCAGGCTTCCCTGGTGGCTCAGTGGTAGAGAATCCACCAGCCTATGCATGAGACGCAGGTTTGATCCCTGGCCCAGGAAGATCTCACATGCCTCGGAGCAACTAAGCCCATGTACCACGACTATCAAGCCTGTGCTCTAGAGTCTAGGAGCTGAAACTACTGAAGCCCACGCACCCTAGAGCCCATGCTCCACAATAGAAGCCAGCACACCAAAATCAGAGAAAGCCCACACAGCAACGAAGACCTAGCACAGTCCAAAATAATAATCTTTTTTTTATTAACCCACATCTCCAGGGTGTCCTACATTGGCAAGTAGATTCTTTACCACTAGTGTCACCTGGGAAGCCCCAATAAGTAAATAATTATTTTTTTTAAGGGATGTGGTTCATCTTGGTTAGTCTGTTATTATATTTTCACCAAATATTTTAATAAAATTTGTATGCTGGTGTTCATATTTGTTAAAATTCACAGTTTTCCTCTTTTTCTATTTTGTAGCATTACATCAGTTTAGAAAAATTGATAGAGCAGAGTTAAGTGTTAATCATTCAGTCATATCTGACTCTTTGCAACCCCATGGATTGTAGCCCACCAAGCCTCCTCCCTCCATGGGATTCTCCAGGCAAGAATACTGGAGTGGGTTGTCATGCCCTCCTCCAGGAGAGCTTCCCGACTCAGGTATCGAACCCAGGTCTCCCTCATCGCAGGAAGATTCTTTACCATGTGAGCTACCAGGGAAGCCCAGAGAGAGTGGTTCAAGGAAATATAAAGGTCATGCTGACGGTATAAATGTGACTCGACAACTAGAAGGGTCACTATTTTTTTTTCTATTTTCAATCAGCTTTTTGGTTGTTGTATAGTTGACTGGAGGGGTCATATTGAACAGGACTGAAGTATAAGCTGGAGAGGTGTGTGTCCTTTATGGTGTGTCCTTTATGCGGCCAGCCAGCCAGTTAAACAGGGATGTGCAGGCAGCAAGCACAATAGTGTATACTGAAAAACTGGAATTTATTGGCCCCCTGATGCATTTGCTCCCAAGGGTTAGAACACTTCATAGTTTTTATGAAGCTCCTGAAATAGTGGCAAAAACCACACATGCTTCCCACATGACTTTCAGACAAAGCACCATGGCCTCTTCGGTAAACCAACCAAGTTCTTCCTCAAGGGTACAATAACGTTTCTCTGTGCAAAATCCTATGAGTTTCACAGGAATACAACAGAGGCCTCATTTACTGCTGCACCCCTCAGAGATAAAACTGGTACAGCACACACACTAATGGAACATGTTTTTAGAACTGCCCCAAAGTTAATGATACATGTTTTGGCCAGAGAGAAAACAACAAGATGTTAGCAGAATTCCTCTATCAAATCATGCTCTGAATTTCAAGGAATACGTATGGCATGCCACAGCAAAGAGGAAGAAGCACTCAAACCTCAAATGGCTTTACTTGTACTGCTAAGGTGTCTGGACTTGATAAGCCCTAGTCAATGAGGAGGATTTAAGCAAAGAGGCAAGGAGATAAAACTCATACTTTAGAACAACTGTTCTGATGGCAGCATGGAGGACAGATTATAAGGGAGTAAAGCTGGAAGCAAGAAACCCATTTCCAGGCAATTTAAACAGTCTAGATGAGATACCATACATGGAGAGTGAAAGAGAAATTCCTAAGAGGCTGAATCAACAAATTGTTGCTGTTGTTCAGTCGTGAAGTCGTGTGCTACTCTTTGCGACCCCATGGACTGCAGCATGCCAGGCTCCTCTGTTCTCCTCTCTCACCTAGAGTTTGCTCAGATTCATATTCATTGAGTCATTGATGCCATTTAACTATCTCATCCTCTGCCACCCCTTCTCCTTTTGCCCTCAATCTTTCCCAGCACCAGAGTCTCTTCCAATGAGCTAGCTCTTCACACCAGCTGGCCAAAGTATTGAAGCTTCAGCTTCAGCATCAGTCCTTCCAATGAATATTCAGGGTTGATTTCCTTTAGGATTGACTGGTTTGATCTCCTTGCAGTCCAAGGTACTCTCAATTGTCTTCTCCAAACACCACAGTTCGAAAGCATCAACTCTTTGGTGCTCAGCCTTCTTTATGGTCCAACTCACACATCCATACATGACTACTGGGAAAACCATAGCTTTGACTAGTCCGAACTTTGTCAGCAAGGTGACGTCTCTGCTTAATACACTGTCTAGGTTTATCATAGCTTTCCTTCCAAACAGCAAATGTATTTTAATTTAATGGCTATAGTCACCATCCATGGTTATTTTGAAGCCCAAGAAATTAAAATGTTTCCACTTTTTTCTCTTCTATTTGCCATGATTTGATAGGACCAGATGCCATGATCTTACAGATACCTAAATATAAATAATAGACCTTGAGTGTCAGTTGAATTTTGAGGAGGAAGGAGGTATTTCTGATTTGAAAACAATTTGTTGAGATTGTGAAAAGACAAGGTTTGCCATGTGCATTGTTCATCTACTGCCGTGAAACAAATACCCATAAAATCTAGCAGCTTGCTAAATTTTATTATATTTATCATTTATCATCTCACAGTTTCTGTGGGTGAGGAATCAAGGAGAAGCTTTGCTGGATTATACTTAAGCTGGGGCTGCACCATTTAAAGACTTGACTGGGACAGAAGCTCTGAGGAGTTCAAATCACATGGCTGGCAAGTAATCGCTGGCTGTTGACAGACCTCTGTTTCTTGCCCAGTGAACCTCTCTATAGGTGGCTTGAATATCCTTCAGTTATGGTACATGTCTTTCCCTGCACCAGGTGACCCAAGAGAGAGCAAGGAGGAGGCCACAATGTTTTTAATGATCCTCAAGTCTCACACATCCTTTCTGCCCCATTCTACTCATTAGGAGGGAGTGATTAATCCCAGCCCATGTTCATGGACAGGGCATCAAGCCCCACCTCTTGAAAGGAAAAGTATCAAAGAGTTTACGGGTATGTTTTCAAACCATCATAGCACTGAAGCAGATGATGAGTTCATTTCTTGCTGAATTTCAAATGCAGAGACACTCAGCAGGAAGAGTACAGAGGACAGATGGACATACCCATCGATGAATGTAGTGAGAACAAAGTCTACAGAAGATGGACCTAGAAGCAAGGTCACAGGTCTTTCCTGGGGGCCCAGTGCCGATGCAGGGGACACCAGTTCGATCCCTGACCCAGGAAGAGTCCACATGCTGTGGGACAACAAAGCTTGTGCACCCCAACTGCTGAGCTTGCGCTCAGGGCCATGCTCTGCAGCAAGGGAAGCCCCCAGGAGGAGAAGCTGTGCACTGCAACTAGTCCCTGCTCGCCACAACTAAAGCAAAGCCTACATGCAGCAGGAAGACTCACTGTGGCCAAAATTAATTAATTTTTTTCAAAAAGAAGCAAAGTCACAGAGTTAAGGAGGAAATGAGAGACAAAGTCAGGCGATTCCTGAAAACTCAGCCATGAAAGGAAGTCAACAGTTAAAGGTCATTTGTCTTCTCCAAACACCACAGTTCGAAAGCATCAACTCTTTGGTGCTCAGCCTTCTTTATGGTCCAACTCACACATCCATACATGACTACTGGGAAAACCATAGCTTTGACTAGTCCGAACTTTGTCAGCAAGGTGACGTCTCTGCTTAATACACTGTCTAGGTTTATCATAGCTTTCCTTCCAAACAGCAAATGTATTTTAATTTAATGGCTATAGTCACCATCCATGGTTATTTTGAAGCCCAAGAAATTAAAATGTTTCCACTTTTTTCTCTTCTATTTGCCATGATTTGATAGGACCAGATGCCATGATCTTACAGATACCTAAATATAAATAATAGACCTTGAGTGTCAGTTGAATTTTGAGGAGGAAGGAGGTATTTCTGATTTGAAAACAATTTGTTGAGATTGTGAAAAGACAAGGTTTGCCATGTGCATTGTTCATCTACTGCCGTGAAACAAATACCCATAAAATCTAGCAGCTTGCTAAATTTTATTATATTTATCATTTATCATCTCACAGTTTCTGTGGGTGAGGAATCAAGGAGAAGCTTTGCTGGATTATACTTAAGCTGGGGCTGCACCATTTAAAGACTTGACTGGGACAGAAGCTCTGAGGAGTTCAAATCACATGGCTGGCAAGTAATCGCTGGCTGTTGACAGACCTCTGTTTCTTGCCCAGTGAACCTCTCTATAGGTGGCTTGAATATCCTTCAGTTATGGTACATGTCTTTCCCTGCACCAGGTGACCCAAGAGAGAGCAAGGAGGAGGCCACAATGTTTTTAATGATCCTCAAGTCTCACACATCCTTTCTGCCCCATTCTACTCATTAGGAGGGAGTGATTAATCCCAGCCCATGTTCATGGACAGGGCATCAAGCCCCACCTCTTGAAAGGAAAAGTATCAAAGAGTTTACGGGTATGTTTTCAAACCATCATAGCACTGAAGCAGATGATGAGTTCATTTCTTGCTGAATTTCAAATGCAGAGACACTCAGCAGGAAGAGTACAGAGGACAGATGGACATACCCATCGATGAATGTAGTGAGAACAAAGTCTACAGAAGATGGACCTAGAAGCAAGGTCACAGGTCTTTCCTGGGGGCCCAGTGCCGATGCAGGGGACACCAGTTCGATCCCTGACCCAGGAAGAGTCCACATGCTGTGGGACAACAAAGCTTGTGCACCCCAACTGCTGAGCTTGCGCTCAGGGCCATGCTCTGCAGCAAGGGAAGCCCCCAGGAGGAGAAGCTGTGCACTGCAACTAGTCCCTGCTCGCCACAACTAAAGCAAAGCCTACATGCAGCAGGAAGACTCACTGTGGCCAAAATTAATTAATTTTTTTCAAAAAGAAGCAAAGTCACAGAGTTAAGGAGGAAATGAGAGACAAAGTCAGGCGATTCCTGAAAACTCAGCCATGAAAGGAAGTCAACAGTTAAAGGTCAGAGTAGAGATTTGGGTGGACTCCTCTTTAAGATAGGAAATTTTGAGCATGCTTATAGGTGGAGAGAGAAGAAATCAGTACAAGGACTTCCCGGTGGTCCAGTGGCCAAGACTCCATGCTCCTAATACAGGGGGCGTATGTTTGATCCCGGGTCAGAGAACTGGATCCCCCATACCACAACTACAGATCCCAAGTGCCGACTGAGCAAGTTCACTTTCACTTTTCACTTTCATGCACTGGAGAAGGAAATGGCAACCCACTCCAATGTTCTTGCCTGGAGAATCCCAGGGACGGGGGAGCCTGGTGGCCTGCTGTCTATGGGGTCGCACAGAGTTGAACACGACTGAAGCAACTTAGCAGCAGCAGCAGCAGCATGGCCGAATAAATAATTTTTTTTTTTTTAATCAGTAGAGAGAGAGAAGTCAGAGTGTCAATGAGGTGGGGGTAGTTGACAAGGGTCTTGGTAGGACCCCTTGGCCACTGATCCGGGACAGAGGAGAGACCTCCTTAACCAAGAGAGAAGGAAAGGAAGAAAGGGTGCTGTTTAGCTTGGTCCTGTCTCCAGGACAAGTAGATCCAGGACAAAGTGTGTTGTTAGGAACAGAGATGCGCCCACAGGTTGGGAAGCTCTCAAGTCAGCTTAGTATCTCCCCAAGCCACCCTACCTTCTCTTGCTGTTGTTCGCAGACCCTGCCAGGTCTCTGGGGCTGGCTGTAGGCTTCATTGTTCTGACGTACCTGCTTCCCTGTGCCCTATGCTCTTCTAAGGTGTTTGACTGGCTGTCTGTCTAAGAAGATGACCACCTTGGCCTTGGAATCTCCTCTATGGAAAGTTCCCGTCAGCAGCAGGGACTTGGTGTCTTGGGGCCTCTGCCTGCTCCCGGTCTGCGGCTTGCACCCCTAGCTGGCTGGGGTAGTAAAACTCTTCTGAACCATAATGTGTTGTATTCCCACAGAAGAAACTGCAGTGCTGCTGCCGTTTCTGCACTAGAACCCTGCTTTCGTGTCCAGATTTTTGATGTATTTATTATCCTTCAGTTCTACAAAACTTTGCTGCATTAAATACAAATGTAGTTCCCTTCCTGTGAATTATGACCTCAACAAAATGTGACCAACAGAAGATGTACATTAAACTGTGACGATTCATGGAAATGAATAAGCCCATAGCAGCAAGTTCCCATGCTAGCAGTTACCATGGTGACCATGGGCATGTATGGCTATTTCAGGTGCTCTCTTTAAACATCTCATTAGGCACCGGATAGAAAAGCTGATGAAATCATGGGGGAACTTAGTTTTTTTATTTTAATGAAGAAAGAAATTAATCTCCAGGGGATCTTCCCAACCCAGGGATCGAACCCAGATCTCCCACATTGCAGGCAGATTCTTTTTGCCAGCAGAGCCATCAGAGAACCCAAGAATACTGGAGTGGGTAGCCTATCCCTTCTCCAGTGGATCTTCCTGACCCAGGAATCAAACCAGGATCTCCTGTATTGTAGGCGGATTCTTTACCAGCTGAGCTACCAGGGAAGCCTCTAGAAATATGTTAGCTACTATTTATAAAGCAACTGTTAGACACCAAACACTTTCCTAGGGTTTTTGCTTAAATTGTCACATTTATTCCTCAAAAAGTCCCTATGAGCTAGGTAGTATTCTTTTACCCTTAGAGTAGTTGAGGAAACTATGAATCAGACAGATTATGCAATTTTCTGACGTTCACATAATGTGTGTTAGAAAACCTAAGGTTTACACAGAAAAAGTCTATGGTTTCTCCATTCTCCCATATTGCTGTTCTGATAACAGTAATTAAATTAAAGTATAAATACGATGACCAGGTATTTCCCCCAAGCTCATTCACTCTCACACTACCGGCAGCTCAATGTCCTCCACACAGGCTGGCCGCAGCCTGAAGTTTTCTTATTGGCTGCCTATCTTCCCACTAGATTATAAACTCACTGAGAGCAGGGTCCTTGTCTGCTTCACTTCCCACTCATCATCAGTAGCTAGAACATTATCTAGCATGGATCAGGGAGTCAGTAAATGTTTGCTGAATTAACAGACAAATAAGGCAAATTCAAAGGAAAAGTTAAACTGAACAGGACCCTGCAGAGGCTTCTCAGAGACAGAAACCCCACCCTATCCCACTGTGTCCCCTGCCTCATGTTTGTAGAAAAGCTGTAGCTTCACAGGCCTTCCCTGAGTTCCAAAGTTTATCAGAGAAGTGAGAAAATGCAGAAACAAAGGAAAACAGTTAAGACAAAATAATAATAGTTAAGCCACAACACAGGTGCCGGACCTTCAGTTCCTCCTCAAGGGCTCTAGATAGTAGTCTAAGCCACGTCCTCTGAGTGGTACAGAGACTGACACCCCCAACAGCTGGAGTTAGGTGCATGCAGCCCACCAGCATGTACCTCAGACGCCCTGGAACCAGAAGGTTGTGGATGTTGACTCCTGATCACCTCACCACCAACCGTCAGAGAATTGTGTACAAGCTGATCACACCCTCTACAATCCCCACCACTACCACTGTCTTTAAAAACCCCTCCCTGAGAGACCTGGGGGAGTTTCGGTCTTTTGAGCAGAAGCTGCCCATTCTCCCTGTTGTTTGGCTCCATTATTGTTCAGTCTCTAAGTCATCTCCAACTCTTTTGCAATCCCATGGACTGCAGCACGTCAGGCTCTTCCATCCACAGGATTCTCCAGGCAAGAATACTGGAGTGGGTTGCCATTTCCTCCACCAGGGGACTCTTCTCAACCCAGGAATCAAATCTGAGTCTCCTGCATAGGCAGGTAGATTCTTTACCACCAGGGAAGCCCTTTTGGTTCAATCACAAAAGCACTAAAGCAAATGCTTATATAAACATGTATTTAAAAAGAAAGCATTTGACAAGTTCAAGACAGAATTTAAATTATAACTTTTAAAAAGAAATACCCACGGGCTTATTTGGGACACACTGTGCTGTATTTTTCCATGTACTATTTTCAGTAAAGCAGTTAGCAAACTTGAAAGATCATAATAACAAACATGTGCTTCTGTAACTCTGAAATTGTGACTAAAGGAAGTTCTTCTTCAACAGTTCATGCACACATTTGTGTTAAAAAACTTAACAATCTACTTTTCCCTGGAGAATACTCAAGGACAGTTTAACTAAAGGAGGATGCTCACTGAAGTGAAACTATCAAGTATGAGCCTAAGTGTTAATATACTCCAGAACAACAACAACAAATCCTAATTTCCTCTGCCAACCCTGCAAATGCATTTCCTATATCACTGGGGAGACAAGTGAGAGAATGTAGAATGACCAACCAAAGGCCTTATTTCTCTCAGGAAAATCAATCTGAAGCTAGTAAGTAAACGTACGTCCTCACAATGAATAGCAGGTTATGTCCAGAAGAACCATTTAAAACATCTTACTCTGAGGATACTACTAAAATCTTTCAACATGATTTCTCTCCAAAATAATTTTATTGAATTAGTATTTTTTTAATTATAAGACTACATTTTTAAAATATTTTAATTTATTTATTTTTGGCTGTGCTGGGTCTTTCTTGGTGCATGTGGGCTTTCTCCAGTTGTGGTTTGAGGGCTTCTCATTGTGGTGGCTTCTCTTATTGAGGACCACAGGCTCTAGGGTGTGCAGCCTTCAGTAGTTGCGGCCCACAGTCTCAGTCAGGTGCAGCGTTCAGGCTCAGTAGGTGCAGCGCAGGGGCTTGTGAAGTTGTTCTGAGGCATGTGAGCTCTTCCCAGATCAGGGATCGAACCCACATCCTCTGCATTGGCAGGCAGACTCTTAACCACTCGCCTACCAGGGAAGCCCTAAATTTTAAAATGTCTGACAGTTACAGTCAACTAAAAAAGCTATAAACTTACAGTCCTGTATCATTACAGTCTCAAAGCTAGACTTAGACTACACCACCCTGTCATTTGCAACTCTTGTTAAAATGCCAGACTACAGCTCCTTTTAAGAAAAACAAACCCAGCACATGGTGTTAGGCATCCTTTGTTGCTGCTTATAGTGACTAAGTCCCACACTTCTAATACAGCTTTCATCTACTTTCTACACATCAAAGGGTTTTACAGGGTCTTCTCTTTACACCTTAATTCAGTTTGTTCAGGATACTGTCACACTCTTTCCCGGATAAAAATGAGGACTTACAAAATAATATTGAGGATGATTAGGTGGAAGTTTATAAAACAAATTTGGCTGTGAGTTAAATCATCACTGAAGCCAGGTCATAGGTACATGAAAATGTACCATATGAGGCTGTGTATTTTTTTGAATGTTTGAAATTTGCTGCACTATAAGTTAAAAAAAATAATAAAAGAAATTGAACAAATGACTTAAAAGTCACAAAGCAGGGACTTCCCTGATGGTCCAGCTGTTAAGAATCCACTTGCCAATGCAGGGACATGGGTTGGATCCCTGGTCCAGGAAGATCCCACCAGCCACAAAGGAACTAAACCCATAAACCACAACTACTGAAGTCCCTTGCATCCGAGAGCCCCTGATCACAAGAGAAGCCACCGTAATAAGAAGACCAAGTACTAAAACTAGAGAAAGCCCGCTCACAGCAACGAAGACCCAGTGTAGCCAGAAATACATAAATAAAGATGGTAAACAGGGCAAGTGGCCGGGGTGGGGTGGGGGGGAGG